>UFQX01000473.1:75343-88474 GCA_900497675.1 Arapaima gigas | reverse complement strand
CCCCCCCCCCCCCCGCACCCCTCACCACTTTGCAGGTTCTCTCTCGCCACAGGAATAAACAGTGATACACTCAGGGGCACCTCTGCTGTTTATTTTACATGGGGGAGGGACAGAATGGAATAGCTGGAGCCAGGCTTTGCACACAGAACTTTGAACGTTTTGTTCTTCGTGGAGAACGGAGCAGGGGGCTGGCGAGGCTCCTTTACCACCTCCAAACATGGTTTTACTCAGATGAGGGGGGAAGGGGGTTAAGCCCACCTGGCTTGGCTTTGAAGTAAGATTCTGAGTTGCGGTGAGCAAGGGGGGGGGGGGGGGGGGTTTGAGATTCCACCGAGAAGGTTCTAGAGCCGCATAGTGGATTCGTGGATTCGGCAACTTTACGGCGCACGCCATTTCACGTAGGGAACTCTTAACCCCCCCAACTTTTAGCCGATGCATGACACCTTGATGTGTGTTTGGCCTCCCTTTCCAGGCCCTGCTTGTTTCCCAGTTGTGGTCTCTGAATCCCCAGTTCCGTCAGTACAAACCAAGCACACAAGGAGGGAACACTTAAGCTGAGGGACCACAGCTCTCAAAGCCCCAGACATGAACCGAGGCAGGCGGGAGAGCTTGGGCTCTGCTTTATCTGGCCAGGCACCCCCTCAGAAGAGGCCACCAGTGTAAAGCAATAACTCCATGCTGCAGCCCTGCAGTGCGCTGGGGGCCAGTCTACCTTTGGAGGGAACATGGCGAGGTGATGCACGCCGGCATCGAAGATGGGACACTCACCTTGGCAGCTCGACGACGGTCAGGGCAATCTGGGTGCTGGCATGCCACATGTTTCTCTTCCTGGGCAGGCTTCTCGTCTGAAAAGACAGCAGAGGAAAGGAGAATCAAACACCTTCAGGAAATGCTACATAAGTGACCAATTAAAAACAGTCTGGGCAGCAGATATAGACAATGAACCTTCATGCATAACATAGCAAAGATCATGAAGTATATAAAATAAATCATTTTTAGATTTAGTCTTTGAGAGTAAGTTTCCAGATCCTGTTCGGCTGGAAGAACACAAAAATATATAAAATACATATATAATTTTAAAAAACATGCCACGCTGTTGCTCAGTTTAATATTAAGGGTCTACACAGTGCAGCGTGTCGAAGAGGAAGGTAAGAGTGCAAGGAGGAAGCAGGAAGAGGGAGAAGGCTTAGAGGATCTGAGAGGGAACTCCCAACACACATAGAAAACAGAGCAAGCACAAGAAAACATAGAGCGTCTGAGATAACAGTGAATTAAGAAAGCAGAAAAAGACAGCAGGGCAGAGAGACACTGTGGTGACCCTGGCTTCCTGCTGGGGGACAGCACTGACAATCTATGCTACAGACACAACAGAACCACTGAAGGAAGTGCCTTTATCATCACACTGGAGGGAAGTGGAGGGGGTAAACTTTGAATATGAGACAAAGCAGAAATAAGTGAACAAAAAGTGGCGGTATGTTAAAAGGAAAGAGAGGCCTGAAAGGGGGGTCCCAAAGAATCCCAAAAAAGATTGTGGGGGAATGGATGGAAAGGTCAAAAACAAGCAGAAGAGGGGGTTTGAGAGGAATAGGCTGACAAAACACAAAAGCAGATCTCAGGCCATGTTCAGATTTCAAAACATTTTTAAGAAGAACCTGGAGGAGGGATCAAAAAAAAAAAAAAGCTGCTGAAGTGTTTGGACAGTCAACAGCGTGTGAACACGTCAAATAGTCACAGCACTATGTGAGAATCTTGAGCTCAGTGACAACACTGTCCAGTGTGCCATTTCTTGAAAACCTGACGTCTCCATCCCGCAAAGGAGGAGCAATACAACAAAACAGACATCTCTAATGTGACACCTCCTCGCCACCTGACACCATTACACAGTGTTAAGGACAAAATTAGCATTTTGTACCCTGTGTTCTGGAAACAATGGTTCACCAAAGTGCCAGGAGCTCCATTTGCTCATTGATGAAGGAAACAGGGATGGCTTGGCAACGAGTCTGCGGGTTTCCAGAAATTAAGAGGCTGTTGGACAACTAGGATTTTCCAAAGACCACATCGCCCCTGCCTGTCCTCTCTCGGTATAGTGTTAACTTAATAGGCCCTTAGTAGCACATCCTCACAAACATACATGGAAACCGAATGCTTCAGTGCAGGAGATGGTTCTACTCCACCTTCCCTTCACAGAGAAAGTGCCACTTACTTCAGGGAACGCGTGGCTCAATAACCATCAAATTGGAGGTTGCCGTGCATTTCTGTTTGTCACACATAGTGATATCCTCACCACTGTGTGAGATGGTAGCCAAGGTAGTTTGGCTTCAGAAGCCTGCCTCACTCGGCAGCACTGTCCTGCTCCTCACCGAGAGAACCCTGACCTCACATCCCTGCCCTCCCCACTCGTACAAAAGGAAAGGGGGGGGCAGGGGCAGTGTGCCACACACATCTGGACCTGGTGAGTCTTAATTACAGGGCTGTGCTTGTATTGCCCCTGAGCGGTTGCCGCACCCTACCCCGCCCCAGCCTGCGGGGTCCCCTACTGCCACCTCCGCTGCTATGTGTGCAGGGAACTGGCCAGAATGCAGTCCGGTTCCTCGCCATGCCTACTCAAAACCCAACTCTCGATAGCTGGAGTGGTTGGCGAGAAAGCATGATGTTTCTAAAAATCCTCCAGGCACTTCCTTTTTACCAGCCACAAGTACTTCTTTAAAGAACACTCAAGTGTTGAAAGCAGAAGCAACAGGAATCACTTTGTTTGGTTTTCGTCGGCAAGTTCAAAAAGCCGGTTTTCAAAGGCATGCAATTTTTATACATTTTGTGCATTAACAACAAAACCAAAAATTATGGGAAACATTTAAACCACTAACAAAAACACGACACACTGAGTTAAAGAAGGTCCGTTCTACAAATCGACAAAAAGCATGACAAAAGCGACTTATCGCTGAAGATAAAAACATTGGTCTGCACAGACACGTACGTCAAGCATCTGCCAGACATCACATGTGCAGATTTCCAAAATGTAACATGAACAAATTCAACGTGAAGGAAGTATAAACAAGTTGGTTTAGTAATGAAAATAAGACGTTCACAGGTGGTAAACTGGACAACTCACTCTGGGGCCTCACGGTGTAGCGTAGGAACGCTGGGTGCAGGATTTTAACCAACAGGACAATTCGTCTGTGTGTATTGTTGATGTGAGGTGAGGTGAGGCGAGGTGAAGCAAGCAGTAATGACATGGGCGCTGGGCTGCTGGGCGAGTCCAGTGGCCTGACTCAGCTCCCTCATCCCCCTTCATCACTGCTAGCACCCCCTTGCTTGCTAAAACATAGACAGGAATTCCTGAGCTCAGCACTGCTGATTAAGCCAAAAACACAAACACACCCAGAGAGAGGGAGGAAAAAAGACAGCATGCAATACTGGACAGTGGGTTTTTACTGAGAACAGAGTCAAAACTTGCTTGTGCCACAACAAGCACCATGGCTGCTAGACAAAAGACAGCATGTCTTTTATGTGTCTCTTAAAATGCACGCACAATATTTCTCCATATAGCTGTTCTTATCTTGTGGAGCAGCAGGAGATAAGGCCATCATAGTGCAGGCCTGTAAGTACCATACAGTTTCAACTTAGAGCTCTGTAGTGGGTTCCAAACAGTCTGCTCTGGTTGTCTCCTGTACCAGAGCACCCAACCCCTTGTACTGCTTCAACTATCAGTCCTGGGAGGCAATCTCCCTACATCCAAACAGATGACGGAGATCTTTTACAGTGAATGCTATGGCCTGTGCACAATCTGAAACCTTTGATGTTCATGGCAGGCTGGTGATGTTTGACTAGTGCCAAGTGTGAATGGCACAGGTCCCTGCCCACCTCTGCCACCCACCTTGGTAACATCATGGTGCTGAGGCCAGGGCAAAGTTATGTAACTGCAGACGTCTCCTAAAGGAGAGAACACAGGCAGCAGCTGGGTTAAAAAGGCACATGATCTAACTGGTCTCAGCCCTTGTGCCCCAGGGGCCCTCGCAAGGCAGGGCATCTCAAGGTTTCTCTTTTGTGCTCTGCATATAAGGATATGTGCCTGTACATCTATTTTCCTGATCTTCTTAAGTGCCGTATAAATGTGCACAAAGACAAGCTTTTCCTAGGTGCCTAGAAGCATGCTGTACCGGTTGCAATGAATATATTACTGGGAAAACAACTCACTGTCTGCCTTGCTCCAGCAGTTGACCAGCTTGATGCCATGCACTTAGCAGTAGCAGGCACAAACAAAGCCATCCTTTTGAAGCCTTCTTTCCAATCATACATGGTACAACAGCTCTACCTCGTGCTTCCACAGCTGTGCTATCAATTGATGTGAACAAGGCAGCCCAATGGAGTCCCTGATAAAGGAACTTGTGACAGACCTTCAAATTTAACAAAATCCACCACAGTACAAAATAGGGCCTCTCTTTCACTATGCTGGTTTTGAAATAAGAGGCTGTTACACCCCCCCCCCCCCAACAAAGCTGTCTTCCACACAAACACACAGAGCACTCGGTAAACTGGAAGACCTTTAGACAAAAGCAAAAACAAGGTTCGGAGCAGCAATGAGAAATCTCCTGCTCCCCAATGTCCAAGCATTCATAAAAATTCAAGATGGTAATATATGAAAATGGGTATGCTTTGGCTCAGATCATAGACCTTTGGCACAACGCGGGGATTTTTTCTGTTATAAATATTGCAGCAACTCCCATTTTCACCCCAAGAGAACAGACTGTATTTTTACCCACTGTAAACTCCAGCTGTTATTCTAATTACAATATGATTAAAGCCTTTGCAGAGACAAACTATGATGCACCTCTGCCACAGACATTTCAAATTATAGCTGTGATAGCGTCTTCTGGAGAGGCGCCTGAAAACAGTGCATAGTCCAGGCTGCCACGTTTTTGGAAGACATGCACATTAGTTTTTTTTCCAGAAGCCACTGGCCACTGAGCCTCCACACTCCCAACAAACAATCCCTTTAGTCCTTTCAGGGGCTAATGACCTTCAACCTCTGGGCCCCATGTGCCCAAATCCGTTCTCAAGGCCTTTCATCACTGCAACGTTGGTGGCAACAATAACGGATCAATTATAAAACAGGCCTGTCTACCTCTTCTGACACCTCTAATGAACCCTCCCAAGAGCTGCTCCTTTACAGCCAAACCCTCTCCCAATATCACCACCTTCCAGGACAAACAACTCCTATGATGTCTACCTCATTTTGCAACCAAGCAATCCCAATCGATAACCTATAGTGTTTCTCGTACCCATTACAGATTTTTGCTTTAATGAAATGCAATGGACTTGCCATTTTGTCCCCTAGCAGACTTCTAATGTTTGACTTTTTCTGAACAATAAGAACCTCAGTGGACCTGCCTTAGAAAATATTCAGCCTAGCGTTTCAAACTAAAACTACAAATGTGTCATATCAATTAAAGGGAAAAACAAAACACTCACCCAGAAACTCACCGCACAGGTCAGGGATGACATCCAGGGAGGAGGCCCAAGAGTATCGCTCAGCCCCGAGCTCAGACAGAGAAGACGGGAGCGTCTCTAGCTCATAGGCACCCCGTTTCTTCCAGTACAGGAACATTGCTGTGTCTATAAGAGGAGCTTCACCATCTCCTTAAACACTGAAGCTCCTGCACGCCAGTCTCGGGGCTTTCACACAGCTCTGTTTACAAGTGAACATATCCACAGTCCAGTTCATGGTACCTCTGCTTCTCGGTTGCTCTAACCTACAAAAACAGCTTGACCCCATTATAGAAATCTTGCATAAATTCTACTCCCTGAACCCTGAAGCATTCTGCATCACACTACCTGCCATAAGTAAACCTGCCCTAAAACTGCTACAAGAGCCATAAAACCAAAAGCTATTTCATCAGCTAGTTGGTTAAACCTGGAATTTCTCATGTCTAGAAACAGACAGGTTTGCACCAGACAAAGACAGGACAAGGTCCTTGAGAGTAGGTTCTCAGCTCAGCTCCAATCTTGTCTTCTCCCGAATATTAAACCACCGTTACTGCAGGGATCTGACTGTGTGCCCTTGGTCTCCGTCCTCTGTCCTTTGAGAGAAGGTGAAGTGCCTCTCCTTCACCTTCCCTTGACAACAGTGCTCTGGTGCAGCATGTACATCCAAGTCCATAAGCTCAGGGTAAAAACTGAACAGGTTTAGGATATTAAACTTTATGACAAGCTGTTCACTATCACAACTGCTGTGAAATCTCTGAGCAGAAGCTGCTGGACTTCTTTTTGCGTTTGGCGGGGGGTTGTTCAACCCACGCCATCAGACAAGTACTGTATTCATGGGGATGCAAGGTGCATGCTGGGAATGGAAGCCTGGGCCAATGGCTTTGGAATAGGGTGATACAAAGCTGGCTTTTAAACTGCCTCCTACAGAGGCAGCAAAATTTCTATAAGTTTTGCAAAAACTGTAGCAGCCTCACATTTTTCTGCATGAATTACTGCCTCGCTTTTCATCTATGGGGAATAATTCTCTTTTCTTTGCATTTACTGTCTCGCTTACATGTCCGACTGAGGTTATTTCAGCAAGTCACTGTGTATGTGCACAGCTGTGACATACAACGGGGGCAGTTCTCATTCACAACGGGTATCGGGGGGATTGGGGTTCACGAGCTATCATTTTCATTTCCCTTGTAAAAACTGAGAAGTGATCGACACCACGACGACTGGTCCAACAGCTTTGAAAGGTGACCTAGCTCGGGTGTGCAACATTCCCATCATGCTGCAGAGCACTAACCTAGAGCAACTGCAAAAGTTAGAAAATGTTTAGAGGAACAGTGTGGGAGCGCCGAGTTTAAACTCGAAAAGGAGGCGGAGAGACAGAGTCACAGAACGACCCAGATGTCTAATTTTGGGAAGCAAAATTAGAGGGTATGATGGGATCTGCTTAGCTGTCCAGAGCAGGGCTTTGGAGACATGTGGTAGTGATCTGAGACATATTTGAGCACAGGGCTTCCTTTTAATGAAGAATCCCACTCATGTAGCTTGAGAGCCCAGACTGTGGATGCAGACCAGCAGAGATTGCAAGACACGAACAATTCCCCAGTTCCCACATCTGTATGTGGCTACGTTGGCTGTGTCCTGTTTAGAGACTGTGCGTATGTACACATGCGTACTCTCTCTCTTCAGGCCATCTTATACCAGGCACTTTCCACCAGTCAATACACAGCATGCTGTTCTAAATCTCAACCTCAAAACACTTGCTGCTAATTTCACTGTGGCAAGCCACCCTATTAAATAAAGCAGTGACTCCAAATCTTGCCATTCTCATAGCTAAATAGGGCAATGCCATCCTTCAGTGGCAATGAGACCAAGTGTTCTGAAGGCCACTAGGGGACTGTGACATCCAACCACCATTGCCTTGTAATGACTACCTCCCTCCAATGCTTGCCAGTGCTGTACAGCTGCTTGCATTTAGTGTAAAGTGACCCTGAGGTCCTGATGAATACTAACAAAGAAGCTTTACTGATATCACTGCATCCCAATGCAGAAGACATGCAGGAAACTTCAGAGGCTATGTGCATGAGCATCAGATCGAGCAAAGGAGGAACAGACACAAATCTGTTCAGTCCATCTGCAGGGGGGAAAATTCTAAGAAAAGGGGAACAGGTATATTTAGGCATACGTAGATCGAAATGGTGGCAGATTGAATACAACATTTCATCTAGCCACTCAGATTGGCAGCCAACGCATCCTGCCAAAAGAAAATCATAACATTTATCATCATTTACCATATGTTATAAGACTTCAATCTATGAAAAGCGGCCAACGGCAGAGAACAGTTTGTGAAAAGACCACAATAAACATTTTGCATAGACAGAGTTACTTAAGCAATGCATACAGCTGAGGCTGCACACAGCAAGGCTAAGCAATATTTTACTTTGTGACTATTGACAACAACCTTGCACTTGGGAGCACCTGGTACACCTTGCTGCTGCTTCTCATTTTCACATAAAGATAGGAACAAAACTCTTTTGGAAGAAATACACACAACCATGCTTATCGCACTAGATTGCTAAACTAAGCAATTCTGACAGATGACACCTTGCAAAAAGGCCTCAAACCAACACACTTGAACTGTCATGGCACAGAAATGGAAACCATAACATTCTGTTCTTTCCATTAAAGTTAGCGGTAAGCACCCCCTGGGTCCTAAAACGGGGTGTTCATGGTGTACAGGGGCTCTTCCTCGCCTCCAAACATTTTGGGACCGATCGGAAGCTTATGTGCAAACACACATGCACAAAAAACAGCAATGTGGTCTAAGGGGGGACGTACGTATTATGTTTCAATGGAAACCAAGCAGTTTCACAGGCCCAGCACTGGCAAAGGTCACAGTGGTTAGTCTTTGTCTTCTTCAGGATCAGCGAACATTGTGCACTGTTGCTCTGTGGTGTGGGTGAACAGGGTGGGAGGCAAAAACCCTCATGCTCTCTGCACAGGCCCCTGCAAACAAAGCTTGTGAGCTCAAAGACTTAAGGCCATTGAGTCCCTTTTTAATCGAGTGCAAACGTGGAGAAAACCAAGACACATGAGCACGCTCAGAGAAGAGCTAACAGTACTTCAGAATAAATTAGAAAATAGAAACCTGCACGACCGGGGTATAGCCCAGTGATGCGATGAAAACTGAGTTTTCCTGTTATTATTATCACTTTTGATGATGATATATAGAGTATAGAAGCTCAGTACGTTTTAATATTATAACAAAAGCCTTGTTAGCCTTATATCTTGGTTTGCATAACTTAATAAATTTTACTGTTGTTGCCCATTGTCAATGTTTCTTTTTATATGGATAATCCAAATGATAAATTCTCTTTTCTTGGGATACCAGTTTCGTGTTTACTTTGCTGTAGTGCAATATTGCTGTTGTTGCAATTAAAAGGAAATTTTGGTTGTTAAAGGAAAAAAAAAATTACCTTTCTCCCTTTTACTGTCTTATAACTGTTCTTTCTCATAAAGCTCATCATCATGTGTGGCAACCTGACTAAGTGGTAGCATGGCATAACAAATGGCACTGGTGCATTGTTGCTCCAGAACTATGGGTTCAGAGGTGGTTTTGAATATAGCCGTGTCTGTGCAGAAATTGAATGTGCTCCCTGTGTCTGAGTGGACACTGGTTTCCTGTAGGTGATCTAGTTTCCTCCCACAGTCCAACAACGCATTTCAGGTGAACTGTGGAATCTGAACTGCCCTTTGTGTATGAATGTGCAGCGCTGTATAAATTGGCAAACAGTTGTACGCAGCTCAGCACATCTTAAATGAATGCTAAATGAATAAATGTAATGCCTGACTTGAAAGATAGAAACTCAAAAAAAGCAATATTTTTGCTGAGGAGGCCATACTGCCCCACATTACATCTGTGTTTGCAGAAACAGGTGAATGGAGAGTGTGCACTGAGCTCCTGTGTACTGAAAAGCAGAAGAGGCGTGCTCCTTTGCAAGACGAGGGCGTGGAGACACAAGGTGCCACTGAAACACCACCACGCTCAGACATGCATTTAAAGAGGTCCATCTCCCAAACCTCCAGCTGGAAAATTAAGTTGTGCATGGCTCCTGGGCTTAGTGCACACGTTCATCTGGAGAAGCTGTTAATTGAAACCCTACTGTTGAAATTGCAGAGTGCAGCTCTCTTTCTCTGAAAGGGTAACAAAAGCTTTTGCATTCTTCCCACAATGCGGCATAGAAATTAATGTTCTCATCCTCATAAGAGATGGTTATTGTCATAAAGTGGTACAGTGGATGCATAAAATCATAAACAGCTGTTTTGGAGGGTGGGAGTTAGGCTAAAGGAAGGCCTTTTTTGAGGCAAGCTGAACCTTCTCAAGACTTGCTAAATGAAACATAGAAACAATCCATTTCAGAGTAACTGGCACATTTTAATTATACTCTGTGAATGCTTTTTCAAAGGAAAACCAGTTCTCCTTGGCCCTGCATTTTTGAGCTGAGCTAGGAGAAGACGGATGAGGTCCTAGATGGAATCAAGAATCCATGCAGGAGATATTTTCTCTGTGCTGGGCTCATACACGGTTGCCAAACCCGTCAGTAGGGGAATGCGCATTTGTGTGTTGTGCAGTCTCTCACATTATAGTCTGGTAGCACAACAGACACCTTTACTCAAGAAGCAAACAAGCACCGCTCACATGTGGACGTTTTGCCATCACAACCAGGAAGTATTGGGGAGGCTTTCAAGTAAACTGTCTTCAATGGACAACAGTGGTGCATCTGGCACCCCCCCACACACACACACACACTAAGCAACAACACCACAGCTGCAAAAAATCAATATTATTCAATACAGAAATTCTGATCTCTTAACATTAATGGAGAGGGAGCACCAGGCCTGACACTAAGGAGATTAAGGTAATCATTTTATCATTATACCAGGAAAACTCCCTGATATGTACGCATGTATTTTTTTTAAAGGAACAGAAGAAGATACTGACTGAAAGTGATGTGATAAGGAAATGGAGGTGTGGAGGGTTGACAGAGGAAGAGGCTACAGCTGTTTGCATATGTATTTCAGGCAATGACTTCATCTTTGGACAAGAAACAGCTGGAGATCATCAGTTCAGATTTTCCACACAGCAGAGGTTAGAAATGGCAGACAGTTCAAGAGAAGGCTGTAGCCCACTCCACTCTTCGGATAGTCATGGTTTCAAAACTCATTTCCATGTACAAAATTCACGATAAGTCTGAGGATTATGTATGACTCATGAAACAAGTCACTAAAGTAACCAAGAAACATTTCAACAAGGTAATACAAATAATTAAACTATACGATAGTCATTAAATTATGTACAGTATGTCTAACATATATAAACTGGTGTTTTCATAACTACAGACAAATGATGAACAGCTGAGATCTAATATTAATTTTTAGCCGTAGACAACTCAGCTGACTACTCATAACACGAAAGATTTGACAAAAGCAGATTCTCTCTCTTGCTCAGATTCTAACCCACCTTCTAAAGTGTGCAATTGCCAAAATCCCCTCCACTGCCCCTGTAGTTACTTGAGCACCAGCATACACATTCATATGGCCCAGCAACCGTAGTTTCCAATTGCTTGCACCATGCAGGTGAAAGGTCGGTTTGAGAGAAGCTGGGCCAACCAAGTCCTACAGCCCTCAACGGGGAGCTGCTACCCCTCCACTCAATGTCACCCCATCACGCAGTACACACCATGCTGTGAGTAGCTTGACTCATGCTGAAAGCAAATCGACTGCCCAGGGCAACCAGTAGAGACCGTGTGAAATGGCAAGAATCTGAGACACTTCCCAGTTCACCAAACAGCTTGGGCAGTGTTTCCGTAATGTCTGAATCCAGGCTCCTGAAAAAACGTAATTGTTCTACAGTTCAACAGGTGTCTTCAGACAAAATGACAGTACTAATGGGATAGAATGGGGAGGGGGAACTTCTTGAAAACAATAAGCCCATTTTTAGTCCATTTTTAGCAAGATACAATCTTGTCCTCAGAAGTTCACAAGATTAGATGCTTAACTCACACGCATACAAGCACATTTCCTCAGTATAGGGAAAAAAAAAGTCACCATAAAGCTGGAAAACCAAAGAAGCAGAGACATGTAGAAGAAAATTCACTTTAACATCCCTAAAATCAGACATTCTGCACAAAATATTACTGGGATGGCAAGAGTGAAAGTAATGTAAAGAAAAAATTGGGGTGTGTTTCATCATTGTGTGCAGATTTGTTTGACTATGTGACAGAAGTGTGAGATGTCTCACCACCAACAGGACCATTTACAGGAAAAATGAAATAAAGTGAATAAAAGGAAAAGGAGGAGGAAGCAAAGCAGACAACATAATATAATGGCATGGCAACCCACAAGAGGATGCTGAAACCAGAAGGAACTTGCCAGGGCTCTGCAGACAGACTGACATCTGGACCCAGATTAGACTAGTCTGTTTCAGGGAGGCTTAAGACCCCTTGTGAATCAAGGCAGCTCTACGCAACCAGATTATATGGTCCTAAACAGAACACACCCCAGTCCAAATCAGAGTCTACCAACTGTTTGGGCATGTCTGTGCCCATGCAATTCACCTAGCTCCTTCTTCAGCCCTCAGGTGTACAATGTTCAGCCTTTGATTTCTAAGTTCAATAAACAAAATTTGATAAGTCTTACTGCAGGACCTGCTTCCTGACCATTAATACATAACAGATGATGATCATAAACTGCATTTCTGTTTGACTGTCATATGCTGCTGCCAATGAATTCATTGCCTACTCCCTTCATGGGTGCAAGCTTGCCTTCATTATGTGGTTTTTCCAAAGAAAAATTAAGTTAAAATGTGATGCTGCTGATCGCCAACACTGACATGACCAGCAGTCTATTTTGACAAACACACTGGGAGGAAAAATTGTAGGATGGGCATTTCCAGTTCACTTATGTAGTGGTAAATTCTTAACCACAACCCAATGTTTTGGACCACGTCGAATGCAAACCTTCTTACTGGCCCTTGAGGTCTGTTCAAAACCAGTGCCTTCCACACCCTGTGGTCTGCGTGGGCCAAAAAAATAAAGGTGGTCACTGCTGAAGATCTACTTCACGAGTTACCAGCAAAAGACTACAGTTTTCTGTAATTATCCAAGTAGCAGTTGCTCAGGGAAAAGACTGTGAATCATTCCCAAATGGACACCAGCAAGGCAATGGTGGCATCAGAAAAGTCCGCTCTGACGGATAATGACGTTGCACAGCCTACTGCGGAAGGCAATGTGGTTGTGGTCAACAAGTTCACAACTTTGCCCTCAAATGTGTGCCATTCTTGGAAGTTGGATCAAGCTGTGCATTAAAAAGTAAAAGCCTTTGGCCACTTGAGTAGCTTTCTCCAGGCCTCTGCACAGGTTAACCCTCACAGTCAACATCTCAACAACACAGTGAAGACATTACCAAAAAGGGACTATCAGAAAGCAGCCAAATCTACTGCAGAGCCACAGCTGTAGATGGAAATAATGTCACAGACACACCCCCTCTGAAGAGACCAAAGTATGGGCTGAGACGTTTCTCCTCTGTGCATCTGCCAGTGGGTGCCTGGTATGGTCAGCCTTGGGGGGGGGGGGGGGGGCTTTGGGGGATCTTTTT
>UFQX01000473.1:0-75311 GCA_900497675.1 Arapaima gigas | reverse complement strand
GGGGGGGGGGGGGGGGGGGGGGGACTTGCTGGATCCTTTTCAGATACAAGTCACAGGTCAGCTGGTATCAAACAAATTACAAAGGCAAATGATAAACTACAGTCCCTGCTTGTGTGTACTTAAAAAAAAAACAAGGCACCCAGGTGTGTTGCACTGTACGTCTGTCTTAGTCTGGCCAACCCACATGCTGTCATTAGCCTTAAGGTAAATTACCTGAGCAACAGCCCAAACATCAACTCACAGCTAAAAAAAATACCGCAAAACAAGAGTCAGTCATGATGTGGTCCTACAGCTCAGAAGTAAAGGAATCATCGGTGACACATTACCTTACCTCAGCAATACACAAGTCACGGTCCAGCCAAGTGCAATATCACATACACAAGGTCTGTTTGTCTAGAATGCTTTCTGTGGATACTGTTACAGATTTATGTGAACATTAAAAAGAAATGCAGACCCCCACAAACTGGCTTGTACTTTGACAGCAATGAGGCTGGTGAATTAACGGGGTTAACTGCCCATTAGATAGGAATCCTATTACCTGGGGCCAACTGAGATGTGGCTTAAGCACAAGAGGACTCGCACCTTTATGCAGTTCTTAAAATTCCCATAATTACAATTCCCAAACAATAACGTTTTAAACCACTGCAGAAACGCAGAGACAAATAAAGCCAGTCCGCCCCACCCCCCACCTTGATACCGCCAACAGACACACAACTCCTGCGCTGGTCGGGCTTCTTCCCTGACGAGCGAATTCACTTTCTAAAGTCGAAAAAAAAAACAAGTTTCCGTGTTTAATTCCCTTCGTTCCATGTTTACTATCTGTGTTTTCGTGCGTGTGTGTGTGGACACTCACTGAGCCGCAGCCGCAGCCCCAGCCAGCTCTTCGGTGGCGACCGATGCAGCACCGCGTTCATCGTCCACTTGTGCGGGACCATCTGCCTCCGTTCAAATCCTCCTACGCTCGTCGGGCACCATCTGCGGCGCCAGTTGCGTGTGTGTATAAACGGCAGGGGTCCCGACGCTCAGCACCGCAAGAAGGGTCCCTCCAACTTTCTTCTTCAACGTTCGTTCCTCTTCTTTCAAACTTAGTCCACAATGAACCCGATATCGATTAGCGCGGTTAACAGTTCGCTTTCTGAACAATCATATTTGCGTGTTTGTTTCCCCCTCCGTTTACGTCCCACTCCAGTGCCGCTCCCCCAAGTCCATGGTGCTCGACTCTGGCTACCTGCTCCAAAAGCCGCTGCAAAACTCAACTGTTCGCCTTTCTCTCCACGCGTGTGTTTTTCTCTCTCCGTGTGTGTGTACGTGTGCGTCTGTTTAGCACTGTCTCCTCCCCGCGCGCACGGCTTCACGCGCGTCCTGCCATTTAAACGTACCCTTAGCGGGGAACCTGTTGAAACACAGGCGGAGCTGCCCGTCGAACGCTCAACTCTCAAAAAAGTGGTTTTTAATCACTCGACCGCCCCTGGGTAGTAAATCCTTCCACAAAGAAACATCTTCGCGTCTTTTACCGGTGTCTTTGTTTATTTCCGTCAGTCCTCCACCGCTCGCGGGCTCGTTTCCTCCGAATTGTCTCGTGAGCGTCGCTCACTCACCAGGCACCGGAGACGCTTTCCATTCATTCGCACTGCTTGTCCCGCAAGAAGGGGGCGCTGTAGAGCAGCTCGAGCACCGCGCAAATCAGTTACTTAAACATGGCTTCTGGGTCCGGTCCAAACGCCACCGTGTCAGAGATGGGCCATTCGACGCATAACATAACAAATCCACCAACCTATTAGTCATAATAGCATGTTTAATATTACAATCATGGATGTCTAGGAAGACTGAACTGAGGTTGACTTCACAATACTGAATTTATGTAGTAGCAATAAATGAATGCAAACAGAAATACATTTTGCATGTGATGTGTGATCATCCATGCTACAGTTCCCCGGAGTCTGGTCCAGTAGTGGTCAGTGTGGCTTTTTATTTGCCTGTGCACTATTTGCACAATGTTGGGTCTCCTTTCACTATTGTAGTTTGTGTATTCTATCTATCGGGTCAGTGAAAAGTCTAGAATCACCTAAATATTTTTAAGATGCCTATTAAATACCATTTTGCATTAGCCCAATGTGCAAAGTATGTTGGGCATCCCTCCTCCATCTTGAATTCGACTCAATAATTCCTAATTGAAAGGGGCTCATATAACCACTCTAACATGTTTAAAATGTCAAAAGTCAGTCAATGATGAAGTCTTTTTTTATATTTTCAGCAAGACATAGCTGCAGATTTTGTTCCCGGTCGGTTTGAACACACTGAAGAACTTCAGATTGGATGCTTGCACAAGTCACAAGTGATGTGTGCCTTCAAATGGCCCAGAAGTTCTTACCTCTCCGACACACCCGCTGGTCTAATGCAAAATGGCATTGATTAGATCAATCCAGCATCGGGCATCTTGAAAATATTTGCTTTCAGACTTCTGACTCACCCTCTATCTACCTAAACCTGGTGAAGGAGGGAAAACTGTATGTATGTGCATGCAAGGATACTGGGGAGGGGGGTTAGATCTTGGATTCTACAATCCCAACCAATCTGAACATGTGCACCTGCTTAAGCACACAGCTTTCTGGCCAATGGCTGAAGGAGGTGTTGACGTCACGCACTGGTAAGCCTGCTTATAACCCTCCACGCTGCGTGCCTGTGTGTACTTCCAATAGGGTGGAGTGGGAATTTTCCTGTCTGGGAGGCTCAGGAGACACTTGACTTCTCTGTGGAAACAGCAGGGTGTCTCATTAGAGTGTTAAGGTTGCACATGAGGCTACTGTGATCTGAGTACCAGGGTGGTGTGGTTAAAGAACTGGAGTTGTTTTGGAAGCTAATGTGTTCAAATCCCAGTCTGGCTGCATGTTTAAATCTCCAACTCCTCCATCAAATACCAGCCTGACTGCAAGTGGGCAGAACTTGTGTGGGTTAACATTAGAGCAGTCAGTGGTAAAGAGATAATAAATTGCTTTTATTGATAGATCTTCTACTGTAGGCAACATGGTTCCACTCCTGTCCCAACACTGTGTTGGAACTCTTTTATCGGGAGCTAAACACTAAAGCGCCAGCTCTGCCAGGACCCACCATGTGAGGAACATCAGCTGTTCCCTTGCAGCACCACCCCTCCTGACCCCCACCTTTCTGGCTTTACATCCTCCATCCTCAGCCCCCTACCAGGCTCCATGGGGGGGCTTTGTTCTGACAAGCTGCCAGGACAGAGGGGGTGCCACTGGGCAGAGCTTGTCAGCTGTGTGCCTTTGCCTGCCGTGCTATAGATCACCAGTTGTTTTTCTTTCCACTGCGCTCAACGAACGCTGATCAAAGTCAGAGGTGTACTGTTACTTTCTGACAAAAATCCAAGCCAAAGGTAAGGAGGAGAATGGAAAGTCTGTCTTAATATTTAGCTTTTTTTCCCCTCAGAAAATCTTTCCCAGAAACTGTCGATACCCAGTTACCGTATGGCGTTCCGTCAAGTAAAATTCCGTCTCGTACAATTCATTTCGGTTTGTCTCTGAAAAAGCGTGTTTCCAGGTCAGCCTCGGTTCAGACGTCTGCAGAAGCATGTCGCCATACTTCTAGGAAAAATATGAATCCGTGTTGTTGTAATAATTATCTGGACATAAATGATATGTCCAGATAATAGGAGGACATAATCCCACAGCAAAGTGTTCTGTTTGAGAAAGTATTATGGTATGGATGAAATATATGACCAGACATTTTCTAGGGATAGAAATATGCTTACTTTTGGATAGTTTTCAGGAAATTTCTAATAAAGATTTCAAATGAAAATGCAAAAGGGTTCCATTCATTATTGTGAGCAACCTGAACTACTCATTTTAGGGCGCATAAGGATGGCGAGTACAACACGTTTGCTGAAGGAGGGCCGCTCGTACCTGACCTGGATCCTGGTCAAGATCTCAGGATCACTCTTATCAGGGATGACAAATCCCTCACTCTAAGGCTCAGAGATCACAGGCTAAATTCCTTGGCAGCCACAGCCTCTCCAGTGAAGGCCAGTGAGGTCAATCCTAACCCGAGGGTGGCTAAAAGATGGGTCTCGTCCTGGCAGAACAGGAAATGAAAGATACTCATAACGCTGTACTCTTTACGTCTCCCTTCGCCTTGTCCCACACCCTTCTTCTTTGCATGGGACTGGTGGTGCGACAGTTTAGTCTACACCTTTGGGTGACTTCATCGCAGGATTGAGACGTGTTTATTCCCAGCCTCTCAGCCCTATTTGGGTTGTCGGGGTGAAGTCTCCAGCAAAAACTCTCTCTCATTTGGGCACAAATGTGACCCAAACAATGACGTCCCTGGCGGCTAGGGGCCTGGGATCATTCTTAAGATCCTTGTGGCAGTCAGGCATGTGGTGGACTTAGCAAACAGCCAGAGCCCCTAATAGGGGATTTACTTCTGTGGCCTCTTGATGATGTAGTAACTGTGAGCACGTCGAAACACACACACTCGCATACGGCCAGCACAATCCAGCAGGAGCTGACCCACAGCGTAAGTGGATGAGTAAGAGTGAACAAAGAGTGTATGAGGAATCCAGAATGCAGCGTCCCACCCCCACTCCCCCCAAGTGAAAATGTTTTATTGCTATGACCTGCGAAAGAAACTATGCTGCCTTTTGTTCTGCGCAATGTGGTCCAGGTGCGTTCAAAACAAAAGAAGCCAATGTGCCGCAAGACAGCGGCGGCCTGCCGTTTTCCCACAAAGTTAAGAAAACGACACGTTGTTGGCCTTAGGTAGGAAAAGTCAAGGCAGAGAAATGCACCTTAATTAAACGTAATGAATGCCTTCATCGTCCCTCAGAACACAGGCTGAACTTGAGCGTGTTTTATGTTTCTGGCCTCTTGTTCTAAGATTCAAACATATTCTGCACGTTTACGGGGTACAAACTTGGGGAAGGAATCTCAGGACATGATCGTAAATTGACAACATTATATGCAAGTAAATGAAATGAAGGTGTCTCCCAGCTCACCGTCAGCACGGTTGCAATCATGGGGACACGAGTGCTGCTGTGCCACCTCCAGATCCTCATCTTATGCACCTTGGACCTCGGGACCTGGGACTACGGCTGCTGACGCTCACGTGACACAGCACAAAGCTATAGCTACTGCATGAAGGCACGCCATTATGCAAAACGCTTCAACAATGTTATTTTGCTTTTTTTAATTAGATTTGTATATATGAGAGGACTGAAGGGTCACAAACGCGAGTATCGACCGACAACCACTTTCATACTGCTTTGCCAGCCCATTCAGGAAAATTTTGCCCATTTACTCAGCTGGATGTTAACTCAGGAAATTCAGATTAATTTCCCAGCCAAACAGTAGATTGGCAGTGGTCCCTCTGGGACCTACAAACTGGTCCCACGCTACATTCCACAACCACCTATGTGAAATGAGGGGCTTCACAATAACGCTGAATACGGTCTCGAACGGCTCTTTTCTGAGTTATTGCTAATCCCAATTCAGATGACTAATTGCCAGACATTTCAGAAAATTCAGCAAAACAGCAACAGCGGAAAGGGTCCGCGTGGATCTGTTTTTATGGCAGCAGCAATAAGGCTAAGTTTAAAACGACACAATCTATTACAATCAGGTATACGCACTTAAGGGCCTTTGTGCACGGCGTGTTTCGTACACCGTTTGTCCCTCCCACCAACTGCTCCAGTACCTCTGATTGGCTGTTAAATCCCAAGTGTCCAATCAGGGCAGAGGCCGCAGATGGTGACCTGCACCCCCCTCTTCTCCCAGACACAGGAAGCCTGGCTGCAACTTTGCTATATTTACCCGTTTGCTCTTTTGCGGACAATAATCGGCCTTTAATCTAAGACTCGTGTAGTCAAAGGAGCCTTTGCTCAGACTAAAGCTGCAGCAGATTAGTCACACGGCAGCCCGCCTGTCATTGGAACCTTTGTTAAATGTGTGCTAAGCTCCGCTTCCAGTAAAATGGCTTATAT
This sequence comes from Arapaima gigas, assembly GCA_900497675.1. NCBI lineage: Eukaryota > Metazoa > Chordata > Actinopteri > Osteoglossiformes > Osteoglossidae > Arapaima > Arapaima gigas. Next base: position 69,319 of record UFQX01000473.1, on the reverse strand, counting down.
ACAACATCTTAGCTAACCTAGAAGTGTGTAGTTAAGATTTCCTGACTTTGGATGAAGGGAAGCTGAGAAAAATTGTGCACCCCCTCAAATAAAAACAGAAACATTGCTGACGCCCCCTGCTGGTGAAAAGCAAAGGTCCAGGACTGCTGAATCACTGCTACCTAAAACTCACGTCAGAGATGAACCATCTCTCTAGTACAATTAATCATAGGGAGAAACTTGACAAGAGAAACTGTTTATTGTACTAACAATCCCCCTCCCACCCATATTTTTCATACATGTATAAAAAGAACAACACAAATCCAAGGGTGGTGTAGAAAGGCAGAAAGTCATCCAGACCATGCCCTTTGCTATCACAGATCCACCCATCTTCATGGCCACTTCCCACTGTAAACATGGCAAATAATAAAAGAACAAGGTAAAGTGTCCCTGCCTGTGTGTGTGTGTGTCACCTCTAAGCAGGCAGTGAGCACGTTCCTGTGTGCTTCTGAACAAAACAGCGAGGCCGCCAGGGTCGCGTGTCAATCCAAATCCATCAGGAGCGCCTGCAGTTCTGATGCTTGAGGTGAGGTTTGTGAAGCACATGCTCAGAGGTTCAGCGGGTATGAGTGGAAGTGAGGGTGAGCCAACTGTGTGCTGCAGTATGAAGATATGAAGCTCAAACATCCAAAAAGGGGTATGGTCTACTGAGCAGATGCCAATCACGTAAAGTAGAAATGAAAACCGATTGGAAGGCAACCCATTAGGGCAGCAAGCCCATTCATATTTCAGGTTTATAACGTTTGACACGCATCCGTTACAGCCAAAGAAAATGGGAATTAATAATTTGTGACTCACTGGGGAGAGGAAAAGTGCCTAACAGGTATTTCTTTGTGTAACAGTGATCATAACAGGTCAAGTAGATACCAAAAAAGCAGGTCAGAGAGGCACCAACTCGACAACAAAGCACCAACTCGAGAGCAATCACCACATGCACACAGAGCCCGGCGCAGAAGTACGCTTGCTGACAGCCAGGCCGCACCAACAATGGGATGAGGCTCGAGAAGGGCGCCGAGCCAAACCCCCACAGACGGCAGCCTAAGCAGAAATAAGGCAGGTGAATACAGAACTGTTTGTCACAGCACAGTCTTTGTGTAAACAGGAAGAGTCTCGTCAAACCAGCGTCTCATCAGAGGCTCACTGTACGTTCATTCTTGGGGTTAAAAATCTGCAAACAGTTCTAGCTCCTGTTTTGCCTCAGGAAACACGTGGCATGCTGTCCAGTTGATTTTGGCACACTTTGTTGCAGACAATGCTGCTTTGCAGCCAAAATCCAAAATGCCATTTAGTATCTTCAGCAAAATGATACTAAATGGGCCCTTTATTTGCGGGAAGTCAGGAATGGCGCAAGCTAATGCAGCTAACAAATGAGTTGGGATGACAGCTCCAGATGTCACGGAGTCCATACGGAAAGCCACTCCTACAAAAACGAAATGCACCTATAAGTCTTTGAACTCTGCCTCCCATTTATAATTCTGTAATATTATTCGTGATCTGTATTTAGGAGAGAAACAATAAAACAAAAAAGAAAAAAATGGCTGCTGTGGCATAAAAATAGGCAGCTTTATCTGTTTGGCTTCCCTCTGTAGCTCCTAATGGGACGTGGCCTTGTTCATTCAGACAACAGGCTAATGGGTGGCTCCTGCCAGCTGCTCTGGCCTCTGCAGACCCTTGAAGACCTTCATCTTGCCTGCTCCAATGAGCTCGAAGCTGTAGTCCGAGGTGACGTAGGGCATGTCCCCCTGGACCCCAGCCTGAAACACAAAGGCCTTGTGACTTAGAAGGATGTGTGCATACAGAAATAAACACACGTATCCATTAAATGCGCAAAATGAGACCAGCAAGCATGTATACGAACGCATAGGCAGAGCCTACTCAGCTGGCTGTCATACTGACGTCAAATAATCCAGTTAAACTGTGACACACAAACATGCAGACACAGGCCCTCATAGGCAACACCCAAACGTCATTGTTGGCACACTGGAAACCTCCTCTTGGCTATCACATTGTCATTCGGCAGGTGGAAATGCACATCACTCTGCAGGTGTGTTAACCAGATGCAACAACACATAAAATAAGTAGTACCAGTAAAAAATGCGAGTAGATTTGTCTATTCACTCTACTTTCGCCACAGCCAGCCTACATGTTACATATAGTGCAGGATGCGCTGTGGCTTGAACATTGGGAAAAAAAACAAAACAAATTAAGGATTATCAAATAAACTGGTATATAACTGCCATGAGACAGACAAACTCCAAAATCCTGCCCCAGCTTTCGGGGCAGGAGCTGCAGCTCCAGGATGTAAACAAAATAAGGAGTCATGATTCCAGCCTGTAGTAACCATACAGATTGTCACAGACAAAAATTGTCAGTTACTAACAATAATTATGTGGCGTTGAATGATCATTAATAAACAATTCCATACACTTATGGAAATATTTATTATACACTCCATCTGCGCTGTTTCATGTCCATGCAATGTTTACACATTATCCAACCTCCTACAGGTTAGATAACCCTGACAATACTGTACATGTAGGGAACTATGGAGGATGAGAAGTGCAACATAAAAACAAAAGAATAATTAATTAATTGTTAAACCAAACTGAAAACATTTCTTTTGCATACTGTAAGTTACATTTTCAGATTACTGCCTTGTGCCCAATGACCCTGACCCTGACCCATAAGTGGTTACAGATAAGGGATGGAGGGACTGGTTTTGGGATTACTAATTTTCTTGTTGTTTTCCTGTATTCCATTCTGACCCAGTGCTCTGTTCATTACTAACAAGTTGAAGTTCACTAGTGTTATTTCACAAGAGTTCAACTAGGGAAGTTGAAATGTTCATTTAATGACCAACGAAAGTCCCACAGCGGTGAGTCCAAATGTTGGTTTCTGTCCAATGAGTTTCAAAAAAAAAAAAAAAAAAAGTTCAGCTAATGACCACTGAAAGCGTTACTTAGACTCGAAAGCACATAGTAAAGAAACAACCAAAAATCTGAAAGCCGGTAAAAAAAAAAATAATAATAATAATTTGAAAATTTGCAATTTGCACAAAGTGCTCCTTCAAAAAGAAAATTCATAACCCAAAAAGGTAACATGGATTTATTTTTTATCAACAGATTGATTACTTTCTGTATTGTTTCCCCATTTACTTCATTGTTTGATGTTTTCCAGTTTAGCTTTTCTTTTTCAATTTGTTTGAATGATTAATGGTCACCTTTAAAAAAAATACCTGGCACTCTGTGGCCTCCATATGAAACAGACTACAGAGAGAAGTCAAAGTAAAGCAAACCATAAATGCCTTGCATCTCTGCAGAAGACCTAGAAGATGTGGTGTCCCATTTCCTGCTCCTGTTCACCAAATGCCTTGTAAGAAAATTTCCAGCAATTTCCAGTGTACTCAATCTTCTGGTCGATACTGTATGTCTACTGGTGTCACACTACTGTTCCAAGGAATTTGTCCCGAGGATGTTCCCCAGCACAAGACGAACACAGCATGGCTGAGGTAAGGCAGTGGGGCTAATGTGTCTATTCTCTCTTCTATCTGTATTTCTACCAAAAAACAGCTGAAAAGCCAGCAGCAAAGTCCTGCTGATGTTAGATGATTTGCACCAAAGTGGCTCTGAAGAGAACCTGTAGAGGGCTTATAGCTGTTTCTCACCTGTGTTTTTACAAGGGTGTGTGGCAGCATGATTGCACCCAGCAACAGACAGTTGACCTGGTGTAGGACTGATGGGGCCACGGGAGTCACCAGGAAGAGCAGACCCCGGGCCATGTCTATCCCCCGCACGACACCTGAGAAGCAGCCACAGTTCACATGTCAATCAAACACTTCCAAGACGATAAGACTGTATGTTGGGCAAATAGCTAAAATGCATTTTAACCTATTTTTACTTTGTAAATAGTAGAATGAAATAATAGATGGTCAGGTTTATATACACACACACACACACACACACGGTGGTGACGGTGGGGTCATACGCACCAAAACCCACACATTTACAGATGGGGGTCTGAGAGAGCAGGACAGGGCCTCCAGTGCCCCCCACCTTCTCCCCCAGACAGCAGAGAGCCACCAAGCTGCCATTGGCAACATAGAGAATGTGGGCAGGTGCCACCTCAGAGTGGGTCACCCGCAGTGCCACTGCCGATATGGGGACCTACAAGGGAAGGATGGGGGCCTGTGACGCTTTTGATTCTTCACACACAATATTTTTATTTTAGCATTCAATCAGGAGTTTATCAGCGAAATCCCACAGTGAACGTGCTGCTGGGTTGATTTGTACATGATGGACATCAGGGGCTGGAGGGGCAGTTTGAAGGGGGCTCACCTGGTAGGGGGTGAAGCAGTGCAAGGGTCGGACGGGGCCCGGCCCTGGGGTTTGCAGCTGGCTAAAGTAGCCCAGCAGAGCCAGGTCCCGGATAATGTTGCTGCGGCTGTACGTCCTGCAACAGAGCAAGCGGTCCTTCACATCAAGATGACAACAGACCTACATCAATGCAGCCAACACGATGGGATTACTATTGTAAAGCTGCGTGGAACCAATACAAAAAACACAAACTCTTGCTGATTTAGACACAAAATTATGGATTAATCAAGACATTTATCCTACTTATTTGCACGGACACATAAATCAGGCCACACAAGAGTGGATTTAGAAAGTTCTGATGTGTCAGACTGTCATGTTTATGAAACACAATAGATGTTATAAAGCAATCCTGCTAGAACCACCGATTGGAACTACAGTAAAACTCTGCGATAAGACAAACTTGAATTTAACGCCATTGGTTGTTGGCTCCTGTTCCCTTTCCAATCACAAATATCTTCTTCTGACGGTGACAATTGTACAGAATTTACTTAAGATGACATGTTTTGTTAATAGTTTCTGTTAGTATTATTAGTGGTGGGGGGAGCCCTGGCTTTCTCTTAATACACTGCTGCACATCTGTAAATGGTTGTATCTAATTGTTGTGGGGAATTAGAGGGGGATTGTTGACCCTCTCTGTATTTCGCTCTGTGAGCTTTGGGGCAGCCATGTTGTCGTGCTGTTGTGAGCACTGCTGTTTAAACGTATCATGGAGAAATAAAGCTTGCATTCCTTCAATCCAGTCTCCCGTGGTCTTTCACAGTGCTGCTGACAATACTGTTGAAGTAGGTCAGCAGTATTATTCCATTGGTATATATTACATTTGTCACGTTCACTTTTTTTTATAATAATTGATCCGTTTTCTACATGTCTAACAAAACATTTTTTCAGTTTTCTTTTCACACAGTAACTAGAAAGATACTGTTTTTCATTAACTTCACAATAAGGCAATCCTGTGTTTTACACAACTGAATTTTCTAGAAGTCACATTGCATAATGTGGACTTTTTCCCCAACTATAAGTGTATTTGAGGCAAAAACAAAAATGACAGCAAAGAAATGCTGCTGCAGGCATATAGAGGATCTGAGACTTTTGGAAGCATGAGAGAGACTTGCGGTCTTTTCATGTCTCCGCACTTAACGTTCACTGACGTGTTGTGGGCAGAACAACATGACAACTGTCTTGAAATTTGAGTGATTAGTTGGACTGTAGCAGTATTTTCTTTTCCTTTCAAGATGGAATTATACACAGTTCTAGTGCTATTCTCTTGTTTGTTTCACTACAGAATCAGATATATATCAGCATCAGCTATGACTAGTGTAAATCTCAGCAAGGCTGAAAGAATAAGTGGCACTTCAATAAAAAGTGCCCTTGTCAAATAACTCAGAAGACTGAGTTGCACAAGAGGGATTCGTAGACAATAAGACTGGGACATAGAGTGTTCCTGCTTTTAAGTGAATATCAATCAGGATTTTCAACTGTATTGTTCATGAAACCATTGGAAAGTCAATTCTTGCCAGGGAAAATAAAACACGTAACATATCGATAATTTGTTGCAATTTTGAACTTCTAAGGAATTTGGTTTTAAAAATGATAAGAAACACTACCTTTTTATATTTCCCCTATAAACAATGCAAGACATGAATTACTGACAATTACAGGAGGCAGTCAGGAGTTCACAGGAGAAATAGGAAAACAAATCTTTTGAACAACAAACACTGTTACATAGCATGTCCACTTGTATTGTATAATACATATTAGTCCTCAATATTATTATTTAAAAAAGCTCAATATCTCTTAAGTAGGAGAATTAGGATGAATTAACCATAATTGTCAAAGAAGACGCAAAAGAATAACATGACAAATTCCTGTTCCAGCAAAGGCACCACCATCACACACCAAACTGAGGGGTTATCAAGTATGACTGAAAATCTTACAAGCTGCTTGAGGTGCCCGCTCCCTCGAATACTGATTGAACGCCGATCAGCACGTGACCGTGTGGCCCGACAGACCCCTCTGTCTCTTGCCCGAGGACAGGTGGGGCTGGGGGGCGGGTCTGCCAGCCGTGCGCAGACTGCAGGAAGGTGGGCGTGAGGGCAGGGCATTGAGTTGTACCTCCATGGCTGAGCTGCACTACGTGAGTCACGGAAAAGAGGCGAATAAGATCCACCAGGAGCTGGAAGCCAAAACCTGCACCAGAAGGGAACAGCAGTTAAAATTGGGGATCGGCTTTTTCCTCTTCCTCTGTTTTGAAGCACTGGTGGTACTGACCTTTAACCCAGCCCATGGTATTGATGACAACAGGCATCTCACGATTATAGGAGCGCCACAGGAATTTGAGAGACTCCAAGTAACGGTCAAGGTCCCTCTCGCATGAGCTTTCGCCGTAAAATACCATGCGCTGTGGGTTTTGCAGGTGGGTGAAGGGGGCCCCTTTGAACCAAGAAAGCAGATAAACTCAGGACCAGGATAAGGCCAAAACACATTATTCACTGAGAAGGAATCGCAAGTCCTCACACTTATTTACACAATTTTCGTGAATTCACAGATGATCAGGTTTAACAGCAGCAAAAGCACAACCAATGTGTGCTGAGCAAATAATGTAACCGACTTGTTCTATGATGCGTAAACAATTGTCATTCTATAGGACAGATGTTATGCTAATTTGCACAATAAATATAAGCTTCAATGGGAAATTTCCTTCGAAGTCCATCCTCAATTTAGCGAACATTATTTTTACGGCTTTTGCAAAAATATTCTAGAAAAAAAAGGAAAAAAAAAATCAAACATTCAAAAAACCCATTTTAAGCAAAATGCAATATAAAGGAAACTATGAATATAAAGCCCATTTTAGCTTTCAGAAAATAACTTCATTAAGGTATAAAATAATGTTTTAGACAATGCTGAGTGTCAATATTGAAAAAACCAGTTTTTATGCATAATACAAGGGAAATATAACAAACTAATGTCTAACTTAATTGGAGAAAATAACTAACTAATAACTAACATTATCGCATAATATGTTAATATTGGGTCTCAGTAAAGAACCATCCATAGTGTGATGAAGGCAGTGCAGCGCCCCCTAGCCGTATTGTAGCGCCATTCTCAAAAGTGCCCTATCAGCATCTTATTCACAACGTTATGCATATAATTCACTGTACTGTATGTATGCACGTTGTAAAAATGTTATAAGATTATAAAAGTAAAAATACTATGCTTAAATTACCTTTTCATTTTTCTGGACTTTCGCTACATCTGCGCACACCCCATATAGCCCCAAAAAACAAGGATAGACTATTTCTTTCAAAGTGCTGTATAACATCCAGCTTCTATTCCAACATTTTAGTCTCCTTTTATCATTAACACCAGAAGGCTTATTTACATTCATCACTTGAGTCATCTATGTTTAACTGTAATACAGTGGAATAAAATTAAATACTTGCATGTAAATGTGGTGCGAAGCTGGCTGTTTTGGGACTGTGGGAGTAAACTGACAAAATTTTGCATTATGTAAATTTGAATCTGCAACCTATTTATCATGTTATATTCAAACTGAAATTAAAACATATGTTACAGGAGAAGTGACCGCATCTGGATCTTTGACATGACAGGCCATAGTGACCTCGCGCTGGGATGGTGGAAGGGAGCTGAGCACGGGGCCTAGGGTTCAGTACAACTGAGGTGAGGCAATGGCAGTACACACCGAGCAGCGGCTTGGTCACGGTGCTTAAAGACAGGCAGCCAGGAGGGGTGAACTCTGTCTGGCCCAGGTCACACTCCAGGTAGTCCACGCTGGAAGTGCTGTGGACAAGCAAGGGGGTGGGTCAACACGGTGGACACACTCTTTCTGCAACGCTGCAGCTGAAGCAAACAAAGGCGTCATCACAGAGGGACTCACTGGTTGAGCAGGGTGTTGATGAGGTGTCTGTTGAACGTGGACTTTCCCGTGTTCCTGGCGCCACACACCAGAATGATGGGACATCCCTCAGACTCCTCTGCTGGCAGAATCAAGCAAGTATATCTTTAAGCACGAGTGTAATATGCAAGTGGGACATACCGCTGTATAAAGTGGGCTGGAAAAAGCTAAATACGACTCTACTTCTGAATTTTTAAGGACCACTCCATCTACTGCGAGGTGTGAGTTTGCTGATGTTTCTCAGCACAGCAATGAAGGGGCTAAGCTGATTCTGACTTATATGGAGTCTAACTACAATCTGGATGGTCACATCAAACGGTTCTGACTCCGTGCCAAGCATACGGACACACAGCTCACACTGCCCTCGTAGACGGACTGGCCATCATGTGTCACCGATCCCAGTTCCTTGTATTTATACATTACCACCCTCAGCACTTTCCAAGTCCACACAGCACATGTAGATGGAATAGTGCATTCCCATGCTCCCTTAAACTGTGCCAAGGAGACAAGCTACTCTGCTGTTCCATGGCCAAAATGAAATTTACACTGAATGGGCCCTACAAGAGAGGCAGCAGCAGCAGCAGCAGCAGCATCTTGCTTGGAGGCCTCAACGCAGCTACTTCAATGTTTGAATTATTAATTCTGCATGGCATTATTTGTATACTATAAAATATACAAAATATTCAAGTTAGAATGCTTAAAGCTATATAAAATAACAGTCATGGATTCTGGCATTTGGCGTTTTTTCCATTTAATTTTTTTGTTACCCCTCTTCCCAAACAATGAGGGGGCTCACAATGTGAAACGGCACCAGCCTCATATAAGCCTGCAGAGATCCTCCTCAGGTATCAGAATGGATTTTCAGTTTTTGTTGAATTGAGTGAATTCTCAGCACTGCTTTTCTATATTTCCTTTTTTTCTGCACATTTGCCGTTTGTTTACACACTGCTGTGCTCGTGCCATTGTGTCTCCTATCGCTACTGTGTTGTGCGCTACTCTAAGCCCATGTATTTCCCTGAAAGGGACCAGCTGGTACTTTTGCATTTTCTCTACCAGCTCAGGCTCCTATCCCATAGGAGAGGAGCCTTTCCACATTCCACTGCCAGACTCCTGTTGTTTTAGGTTCACGCCACTCAGCTGGCAGAACATCGGACCCCCAACATTTACCTTGGGGAGGGTGAGCCCAAAAAATAAAGGAAAAACACTTGTACCTAATTTATACATTTTCAAATTTTCAGCACATTACAAACAGTCAAAATGAAAATTCATGTTGCTTGTGTGAAACAACATATGGAGAATCCATGACAACGGAAAAAAAAAAAACAAGAATTCAACACAGACTGAATGTCACTTGTGATTTGCTTCACTAACTGGAGCAAAAATCACCCTTTGTTTGGTCAAGAAGCCTTTTGCAGAAGCTCTGAATTAGTCAAACTGAGTTAGTTATGGGAACAAAGACTATGCAAGTTCATCTGTGTCATTTAAATGTACTGTTTGTTACTGTTTAACAGGGACACACTTTGAACTAAAACAGCTCTAACAATGAGCTACTAATGTTTAACATGCACGGAAATCAATGTTTAATGGCTTGCTGGTTGATTGTTACAAAAACACAAAGACTCTAAACCCTCCAGGCGGTGAAAGACTTCACCTGCGCAGGCGTTGACCAGGGTCGTGAGGGCATCCCTGTAGCTCTGTGACACCGCCAGACCATGCTCACTGCCTTGTAGCGGGATGAGACCGACGGCAGAAAGAGGGCAGTCCACAGCTACCGACTGCAGCTTCAGCTCCCTCTGCCAACCAATTATGGGAAATTGAAGCTGTTTTGACATCTCTCTTCCATTCATTAACATCACTGGAGTACAACATTTGCGCTTGTAATATAGTGGTGCTAGAAAGTTTGTCAACCCATTAGAATTTTCTAAATTTTCTGCAAAAATTTGACATACCTTTACCAACAAAGACATTTAATATTGGAACATTTTGATCAATAAACATAAAGGGAAAAGTATAACATTTTTTGTGCTGTTTTATTGGGTGGGGATTGACTTAGATGAAGATCTCATTACATTTTAGGTTAAACTTACACAGACGTTCTAAAGGATTTATAAAATTTCTAGCACCACTATATCTCATGCAGGTGCTTCGATCATAGGGAGAAAGGCGATAAAAGGCGATACGGCTGAAGGCTTACCGAGGTCAAAGAAAACAGGTTGCGGTACTCGGGCAGGCTGCCCATGAACTGGGTGAGAGGGGTTTCTAGCGGCTCTAGTAGGACCAGGGAGGACTTGGAGGTCACCTTGGTCTTCAGCCTCTTGCGTGGTTCTGTGGAGAAACCAAACAAGGAAACAAACAGTATCACAAATGTGTCCACACATCATTGTTGTAGTCAAGGGTGGCACTGGAGCATGGCTGCCACACAGCACCTGGGCTGTTTGGGTGTGGGTTTGAATCTAGCTCAGTCTTTGTGAAGTCTGTATGCTCTCTCTGTGTCTGTGTAGGTTTCCTCACCAAAGACCTGTTTCAGGTTAATTGTTCACTCTAACTTGCTACTACTGTGCCAATGTGTGGTCATGTGATGGACTAGCACCCTGGATAGTACTACCCATCCAGGTTGTTGTGCTGTGATTCCAGGATAGGACCCAGACTTCCACGACGCTGATCAGGATATAAGGGTTAATGACGATAGATGGAGGCATGGATTGTCACAAATAGCCCTCCTTTATGATGATCCACAACACATTTTTTAATATATTTTACTGCAATTGAAGGAAAACTTTTTAACGCACTGAGATCAACCAGTACCGGAATGAAAATAGTTTATTTTCTTACAACTGGTGATTCACTTGAAAACCCGTCAATCAGTGTCAAGTCATTGCTCTTTGGCCCCTTTCTCGGGTAGCTCTGTGCCCAAGGTAGCTGAAGTTAACAGACATTGTGCCTGCTTTTCACAAAACTATGCTGCACACTTTGCGTTTGAGAATGATAGTGGTGTAGGGTCTGACCCCAACACAGTCATCCCAAGCCAAAGCCAGCCAATACCTGTGGACAAGTACTTGCGGATAATGGTTTTGGCCTCCAGACGGCGCTCCTTCCTGCTCTTGGTGGAGGCAGAGGAGTTGTCCATGGCAGTGATCGAAAGAGGGCAGATTGTAGCAGGGGAAAATATGTGGTAGGGCTGCTGACCCTCTTCAATGGTGAAGCCCAGCACTTCCACCCTCCCGTAGAGACATGTGAGCAAACACGTCCCCCTGAAGCACAAGCGCTGGTCAGGAGAGAGGAAGGGATCCATGAGGTCACTGGTCAAAGACACTCAACATCCACAGTCTGCTGTTGCGACTGAAACAAGATAAAAGTGCATGCAGCCTTACAGGGGCCGAGTATGAGCTGCTCTCAATTTGAACTATACTGCCAATAACTTGATGTGCTGGAGATATCAACACACATCAGACTCTTGCTGGTCTCTGTGGCTGGATTTATGCTTGAGGTAAACTCTGAAACATTTTGATAAATATACAGATGATTTGAAAGGTCCTCCTTTATCACACTCACAATGGAGATAGTCAGATGGTTCTTTACTGAGACACAGCTTCAACATAGTGAACTATCTTCTCCAATAAATCTAAACATTCTTTTTTTAATATTTCCCTTATATTATGCATAAAAATGGGTTTTCCCCCAACATTTATGATTTTTCTTGAATATTTTTGTGATGGTCATAAAGCCTGAAATGTGTAAAACCATGATCTGCTAAATTGAGGATGGACTTTAATAAATTTCATTCAGCATCAGCAGGTCAGTTGAGCTCAAAGTCTTGAGTTGTTTGTAAGAGTTAGTGATACATACTTTATTGATCCCCTGGAAAAATGTATGTATTGTTCAGTCAACAAACCTTTATACGTTACGGTACGCAACAATCACTCACTGAGCACCCTGAGCAAACAAGCATTATACCACCAGCCCCCCATCAACTGTGATTTAGGAGTCTGTAGACCCAGGTTTCAGCAATGCTCATCTAACACAGAGGCATGCAGAGTACTGCTGCTTCACTTTTTCCTCCAACCCAGGGAATCTACTCTAAGTAACACCTTCAGATATTCCTTGTAGCAGAAATGATGAACCATCCCAGAATAAACCAAGCAAATCAACTGTCAGAACATTAAGCAATGTTAATATACAGTATTTCCATTTCCCACGTTCTGATCACATTACCAGCCTTTTCCTTAGTTCACTCATCCCATCCAGCTCCATTATTCAACACTGTGCATGACTTGTACCTCAAATCAAGCTTAATTTCTCCTCAAAGGACTGGCTGAGATACTTATACCTGGTCAATCGCTTATGAACTTACCTGCAGGATAACCCATGTGTAACACACATGGCAAGGTGTGAGGAACCAGGCTGCCTACCTGTCCTTGGTGCAAGACCAGCACTGTTCGGTTTTGGACCGGGTCCCACTCGGCGTGGTACTGGTGCAGCTCCTCATCCAGGCTGTCAGGCTGCACGGCAGACGTGGCTTCTGTGCCGTTCTCCGGCAAGGGCAAGGCGAAAGAGCCCCCCCTTTCCTCAGCTCTCGTGTCCATCTGACTCTCGTCCTCTGTGCCACCGTTGGAGTGGGGGTGTGTGATGGCCCAGCTGCTGGACTTCACCTCACGCCCCTGTGCAGATCCCACCTTACGGGGACCAATCTTTAGCCTCTTCAAGCTCGGCTGTCCCTGGCCGGCCAGTTGCTGGTATTTCCTGGTTAAGGCTGCGTCGGGGCTGATCCCACAGTTGTCCGAATTCACAGCAGCACCACGGTGGTTTAACAGCTGCTTCCTCATCTTCTTGGTTCCCCTCACCTCGCCGGGGTGCTTCCCCCTGCCCTTAGCATTGCCGTTGGGCACTTTCATGTTGGTCCACTTGTTTCTGCCAACCACACTTCAGTTCTGCTTCACGTTCAACATTCACAAAAGTCACCTTAAGAGGAGAGCAGTTTCAAAACATGGCATAGCAGTATATAGTAGAATTAAGTCTTCTAAAATTGGGCAAAATGTTTTTTGTAATTTTAATTGCTTTAGAAAGTCCAATGCACTTTTTTGCAGCCTGACTTGGGCTTTGGGAAGGACTGTCTGTTAGATAACTCAGTGTATAGTGTTGGTGCAAAACAAAACTTTACATTTTGTGCATTTTAGCACAGACTATTGGAACAGCTAACTCTAGAAACTGCTGTTTTGCAATCACTTTTAAGTCCACACTGATGTCAAAGAGGCCTTTTTTTAGTCCGTTTTTGTAGCAAAACCTAATTTCTGTGCAACATATTGGACTGTAAACAAGAAAGACAGTTGGGTGGTGTCTCTCTACACCACAATGTCCTTTATCTCCAAACTGTGTGCATACAGAGCGGAACAATGACTAAAGATTTTTACCACCCACTTTTCAGAGATACCTGAAAGCAGAAATTGCAGTATCATCCCTTCACGCGTACATTTATTTAACAAAAAGCACAATTTGACAATTAGCTACCAATTAGCAATTAGCTAAAAAAACGTGAGTAATAGTGGAAGTATGAGAACACACTAAAAACTTGCGATCATGCATTTTTTTAGGCAAGAAAAGAAACGTTACACCACGCTGATCATTGCACGATTACCTGAACAATATAAAGCTAAATACTGTCTTGCGATCTGGAGAAAGATGGGGGAAGGAGAACATGGCTGCGCAGGATAATGAGCTCACGGCGACGGTTGCCAAGACGACCAGGCAAGTACACCCTAAAATGTGGAATTACCAACCTCAAAGAGTGTCGCATACGGGAGATCCGTCTTAAAAACGCAATTTATTACTTATTTGCAGTGATTGATGAAGAATAACGCCGAGTCCTTCTTACATACACGGCGAGTGAGTAGCGCGGGTACGCGAGCGTGTTCACGGCACCTTTCGCCGCATCTCCAGTCCGCGTCGACCCGCACAGCTGCCGTATCTAAGGAGTTCTTACCTCTTTCGGTTTAGCTAAGACTAACACGCTGCATCCAGCATTGACGCTGTTTTGTCAGGCTAGTCCGCAGCTCCACTCGTGGCTCCATGTGCAGCGCGGATGCAGCGTTTGGCCAACCAGCAACGTCCCGCTCTGTAACCGGCTCCTCTCCGGTTACATTCCACATTGAACCCCGCGGTACTCGATTATTAAAAACCGCGAAACCAGCCGGGAATCTGCACTCCTCCGTTTCAAAGCAAAAACGTTTCTTCAATTACGATTTTGAGGAATGTCGTCCCCGAACACAGACTGTGCGCAAAAAGTGAAGGACAACCGAAAACCTTCCCGGAGTTTCTGCGACACCTCGTGTCTCCGTAGCGGCGCCCCCAAGTGGTTCACGTGCTTAAAAAAAATCAAATTCAGTTCAATGTAATGTAATTCAAATTCAATGAAAAATACGTAGACTATATAAACAAAATAGATTTACCAAAATTAAGCATGCAGTATATCTCGCAAACGTGCTCTCGAGCATGTTAACAGTGTTTCCGATTCGCATAATTTTATTACAGGCGATCTGATAGATCAAATCGAGCAAAACAAATAAGCTAAGAATATTTTATTAAATGCATTATTAAAATGAGGTAAAATTAACCACATTACCGTGCGGCTCACGTTTGGTTATTGTAGCGCCTTCGCAATCCGTTACGTCACATCCGTTCCCCACTCAAACATGGCTTCCTATATGGACGAAAAAAGTAATTCATGGTATCTAGATTAGAATACATGCATACATCCTGTCACAGCATCCATAAGTTTGCTGTCGGAGAAATCGAATCCCCGTAGCTGCAAAAATAAGGTAAGTATTCATATCCGCAGTGGTTTCGGGACCTAGATCGACCGCTAAGGGAGCGTCTTTAAAAACATCGATCTGAGTGTAAACGTCGAGGTGATTCTGGTTACGAGTCGCCGCTTAATTCCCGGTATAAGTTTACGAATAATTCATCCGCTACAGCTTTGTCTTCCCCGTACAGTGGCTAGAAATGGTCAAGAGGGAAGAACGTGTGAAATCCCACGTGCCAATCGCTATAAATTCAGCCCCGTTTGAAAAACAACTTCTCTGCGAGCCCTACGTGTCTGTGTTCATACAATAATTGGTGAGACACGTATATTTGCAAAATACTACGGTATATGAAAATAGCTAATAATGTGAGGTGGAAGGCGAACTCGTGCGGTTAAACGAATCTTTATCTGCTTGTTAATGATACAGGATGTAGGTGAATATTAATATGTTTAAATGTTTTCACTTCGCAGTTCACTGTGTTGTCCTGTTGCAGGAGAGAGGGGGAGCTCATGGCTCCTCGGGAGGAAATCCATGCCCTGCGCGTCTTGTCCGCACTCAACCATCAGAGGGCGCTGGGGAGGTTCTGCGATGCCGCCCTCAGCACCAGGGGTGGGAAGGTGTTCCCGGTGCATCGTGGCGTGTTGGCATGCTTCAGCGACCTGTTCCAGGAGCACGGCGGTGTCCCCGATGACACGGTGGACCTCGCTCTGCCCGAGGACTGCCCTGACGAAGGGCTCGAGCTCCTGCTCGACTTCTTCTACACCGGGCAGCTCATCCTGGATGCCGGGAACCTCGACCAAGTGCACCGCGCCGCCACCAGCTTGTCCGTTCCAGATGCGCTGAACATGTGCCGAGATTTCACCAGCGAAGGGTGCAGCGGTGAGACGGGCATTGACGATGAGTGTGCTGGCACCCTGCTTCCAGTAGATGCCTCCAAGGCTGAGAGCGCAGTTAAGGAGAAGGCCAGATCCCGGCCGATGAGGTCCAAAGCCGCCAGGCAGCCAACCCCTACTACGACCACCACTCGGTCTGGCCGGAGGGTGAGGGGCCCCAGCCGCCTACTAGGAGAAAGCCCAGACCCCCCTGCCAGCCCTCGTGGAATGGCAGAGGCTAAATGTGGAGCGGAAGGAGAAGGCGAGGGTTGTGAACATCCTACACGAGATTCGGAGGTAAAGGGCCTGAAAAGCGATGCTGTTTGGATGCTGGGAGGGATTCAGCAGCTCTGAGCCAGTTCATTCCACCACACTGAGGACAAAACTGAGAGGCAGGGATTGATCAGGTCCTGTAGGTGCTGTAGTTTGTTCCCGTCTGTCAACAGGTGGTACAGCCCGAGGAGACGAGAAACGATAATGAAGATGAAGATGGCGGTGAGCTGGATGCTGTGCCTGATGACACGGATGACGATTACCACCCTCACGCTCCTCCAGGCACCTCCCTGGCCCCACAGCGTCTCAAGCGCAGAGCCCGAGGCAAAGTGGTCAACAAGGAGAACGGTGAAGGGGGTGGGAGGGATGCCAAAAGGAGCTCAGTCCAGTGTCCTACCTGTCAGAAGACCTTCCTCAGCAAGTACTACCTCAAAGTGCACAACCGGTGAGTTTTTATTACTAACTACTATTTAGCTGACACGTTTGTCCAGAGTAACATGTGTAGATACACAACAGTGAGCTCCCTATAGTTGTTCAAATATATGTATAGCAGAGCAGTGTGACACACACTAAGGACAATTTAGTCACCAGTTCACCTGGACATATGTGTTTGGACTGTGGAAGAAAATCCAGGCAAACATGAGGAGAACATGGAAATTCCACAGAGATTGAGCTAGACCTGAACCCATGTCCAAACCCACAGCCCAGAAGCTGTGAAGCTTCAAAGGTGCCTTCTGTGCCTCCTCCAGTGCTTCCAAAAAAGGACCCAACTTAGCTCACCAGTTAAAGGCAAAGACGTGGGTAACCTGTAGAATTCAAGTTACACAAAGTAATACCACTAAATTCCTCCTAAAGATTTACCTTTATTTAGCTAACACTTCTCAAAAACGATTTTCCCACTAATGCAGTAAGGTAGTTTAATTACCTTGTTCAAGGGTAACACAGCCAGAAGGTGGGATTTGAACTTCCTTCATGTTCAAAGGTTTAGAGCTGTTATGACCACCATCTGCTGGTATGGCAGTATTCATTTGGTTGCATGAATGTAAATAATGTTTTAATAAAATGAAAATAATGAGAAATGGTTCCAAATGTGTAATCACGGTCTACATGGTCGAGCCGTTTGGAAGGTGTGGTCAGATGTATGTCTTGCAGCTACGGCTCATCGCTTCCCTACCTCCTTCCTGCACTCCCAGGCGCCACACCGGAGAGAAGCCCTTCGAGTGCTCCAAGTGCGGGAAGTGCTACTACCGGAAGGAGAACCTGCTGGAGCACGAGGCCCGGAACTGTCTGAGTCGGAGTGAGGTGGTGAGTCGCAGGGCGGCAACCCGCTCACCCTCTGTGCCCCCAATGAGAAGAACAGATTGGCTAGCACTGTCTCCTGTGGTGCCGTCCCACCTGAAACATCGTTGTAACAGGTGTCTTTGCCCACGCAGGTATTCTCGTGCACCCTGTGTCCCGAGACATTCCGCAGGCGCCTGGAATTGCGTCTTCACATGGTCACACACACGGGAGAGATGCCCAACAAAGTGAGTTCACCCCAGTGTGGTCTGCGCACGTCCCTTTCACATCGCTGTGGCTGTGTCCCTTTATTATTATGTTCAGTACCATCGTTTACAGTCCATCTTAAATTAAGTGGACGTTGATTTTACAGACTGTCACAAAAATATTCCATAAATATCAGAAAAACAATTTTTACATATAAGAGGAGGGAAAATCTAAATATTTAACTAATTATCAGCCTTTTTTGAGGAAAAGACTTCATTCGTGCATAAAATAATGCTTTAAAAAAACAACGAAAACGTTTTAGTTCTGTAAAAGTGGTACAGTGCCCCCTAGTCCCCCTGTAGTGGCGTTCTGATCCAGTCATATTCGCTCTTTTCTGCAAATAATTCACTGTACTGTATCTATGCTTCATTTACAGTACTATTTCATTTCATTACACACATTACATGTTCATCACACATTACATTAGGTTTTAAGTGTTGCTGTAGTACATACTGCAGTACTGTACAGCACCGTAGTATCTGGACACCTCGCTGTGGTTTGGAAAATTGAGGACGGACTGTACTTACATTGTGATGTTGTGTAGTGTCACACTGGGAGGTCTACAGACACCTGAGGGACATGGTGAAACACTTTTCTGCTTTTGTGTCATCATCTTCTCAAGAGTAAAAGATGTAACATGAGCTGTACAATGTTTTTTTTTTTTGGGGATTATTCTTGTGAAACATCCAGCTTTTTACATTTTATTGTGGCTCAGGTCTGTTTTTGAACATAAGTAGGAATATATGAAAGTATAGTACCTGGATCTGGATGTGATCACACTCATATATTTAATATGAAAAAGGAATTAAAAGGAGCAAATCTTGGCTGGTTACTCCCTGGACCAAGGGTGCACCCAGGGTGCTACAGAAATCGAAGCAAATTTTATGATTCTTCTGGACTTCACATCTGTGTCGGCCTGTTTGTTAGGTGCACATGTGTTGAATCTGTACTGTGTTTGAGATGTTGCTGTCTGCCTGTTAGTGCACCTCATGCACCGAGCAGTTCATGCAGAAGAAGGACCTGAAGATCCACCTGATCAAAGTCCACGGTGCCCCAAAACCACACGCAGTGAGTGATCATCTGTCACAAGACACAAAGAATTCAATAATTCTGGTACATGTATAAAAGAGTCTTTAATAGGCTGTAATCTGTCCGAATGGTACAAGTCATAATCCACAGCTTGTACAGCAGTATATAAAGTGCGTGGGTGTATTGAACAAAACTAGGTGAGGATTTTTTTTACTAATATATGGTTTTTGAGATTGTATTGCTCTACACAGATATACACAAATGTGTGTTGAGCACTCAGACATAAATAGATTTTGTTTCTGATGTTTTGCTGCAAAATGATAAGAAAGGTGACAGAACGGGATGTAACGCAGTGGACAATCGATTGAACGCGACTGAGTAAGACTTGAGCAGCAGTGCGTGGAGGTGGGCGGCCAGAAGACATCAGATCATTAGTCATTAGGGTGTAAAAGTGTTGCTGTAGTACATCTTTGTCTGAGAGTGGCAACATAAAGGGGTAGAATTACTTAGGCAGCGAAACGTTCTATGCGTGGCAAGAGCGAGTGGTGGGGTTGGAGGCTTTTCGTGAGAAGTATCATGGCAGGAAATCTGTTCTTTCACAGCAGTGAGATGCGAGGTTTTATGGCTTTTATTTGTAGCAACTCTGGACTTTTTACAATATTAACGTGAACAACATGCTTATCGTCGACATGGATGCTGATCTGTTCATCATAAAAACTGCTTAACACGAATGATGTTTACCGTGTTGTAAGGAACATAGTATTATTTTATCGTCTGTAGTTTCTGGAAGTATGGGATGAGGTCCTAGGGAGCTGTGCCATTTTGTGTGGATGAAACCCTCTCTTTTCCACCCGTGCTGCAGTGCTCGATGTGTCCCAAGTGCTTCCTGTCCCGAACGGAGCTGCGGCTACACGAGGCCTCCAAGCACCGCGGGGAGAAGTTGTTTGTGTGCGAGGAGTGCGGCCACCGCGCTTCTAGCCGCAATGGCCTGCAGATGCATATCAAGGCCATCCACAGGTGTGTGAGTATTGGACTGTCCGTTTAGCAACACGATTAGGCCGACTATCTGGCTGCACTGTGCTGCATTCTTTCTCCCGCAGGAACGAGCGGCCCTTTGTGTGTGAGTTTTGCAAACACGCGTTCACCCAGAAGGCCAATCTCAACATGCACCTTCGAACACACACTGGTGAGAAGCCTTTCCAGTGCCACCTGTGCGGGAAGACCTTTCGCACACAAGGTGAATGTGTACGCCTCTTTCTCTCACTCACTCACACACACACACACACACACACACACACACACACACACACACACACACACACACACACACACACACACATAGAGTGGTGAGTGCCCAAAGCCGCCCCTTCGACTCACACTGACCTTCTTCTGCTCAAAAGCGTCCAGACTCCAGGGTGAACTTGAGGCTTAAGGGACCTCCTGGATATGCCAAAAAACAATGAACCTCAGTTCTGCGGTGTTGCAAGAAGTGATGCTTTTCATAATGAGTTTCTTCACGTGGGGTTCCAGGAGAAAGTCAGGCACTGTTTAGAAATGATAGGATTCATGGAGCACAATCTCCAAACTCTTGTCTGTGACACTGAGCTCTAAATGGATCAGTAGCTTTTGAAACGGCAGCAAACAAGTGACTGTTTTACCCATCAATATTTTAACCATCCATATCAATAAACCAAGGTTTAGAGCATATCTTGGAAGCCAAGGGTGTGAACTTGGGTGTACCTTGAATTAGAAGCCGGTCAATCACAGGGCAACACCACACACACAAACACACAGACACACACTCTTTCTCTATGGACAAGTTATTCGCCACTTCAAACGTGTTTTTGCACTGGAAACACCACACAATTTCCTTTGTAACTGGTAGATTTTAAACACGTCTAGACCTCTAAACACCTCTTTTCCATTAACCTCTCATTAAGGCAACCCTGCACTATGCAACAGATCTTTTTTTGGATCCCACTTACTGCATGATGAGATTTTACCTCATACTGTACAGTATATTTATGAAGTCTCCCTATTCTTATGACCCAGTTGTTTTGCTACTGATAAAAGGGGCTGCACAAATAAAGCGCCAAAGTGCGTCTCCTACTGGGCAGCAACACAGTAACTCTGGAGAGGAATTGGATGTTAGCACAAGCACCAGAAAGAACACACACTCCTGTGGTTGGGTGCTTCTGCAGACGTTAAAAAGTGTGTATGTGTGTGTTTTTCTCGCAGCCAGCCTGGACAAGCACCACCGCACCCACACGGGCGAGCGGCCCTTCCCTTGCGGGTTCTGTGAGCAGCGCTTTACGGAGAAGGGCCCGCTGCTACGTCACATGGCCAGCAAGCACCAGGAGGGCCGGCCGCACTACTGCCACATCTGCAGCAAGACCTTCAAGGGTGAGGGACACACTTCAGAGTGGCTGCTGTACCGATAATGCTGCTCACCTGGTACTGGTACTCTGCTTTGCTTGTGGGCAGCACTGGTATGTTATTGAGTGCTCTTCTCCAGAACGACATACAATTCAGAGTAAACAACCTGCATCTCACAGCAGATGCACAGCTTCAGGTACAAACATGCTCTTCTCCAAAAAATCATACCGTTTTACACTGGAGCAGGTGCGTAGAGAGCTGATGGGAAATACAAAGGTGATCGTGACCAAGTGTCTTACTACTTTACATCGCCCACATTTGTCCAATGTGTTTTTTGGGTCAAGGTGAGATTGGAAACTTGAGTATCAGTGTGTCCATGTAAAAATGTCACCTACCAAATGCTGGCTAAAGCTAAAATTTAATTTCTTGCAGTGTTTTTCAAAGGTTATTTCTGTATACGGATCTTGCTCCTGCTCAGCGTGCAGACAAAACGGCTTTCATTTGCCTTGCCTGTTATTGCAGTTTGTCCTTAATGTTTATTGCAAAAAAAAAAAAAAAACTAGACAATCGACTTAGTGCAATTGAGAGACTGGAGCAGCAGGGTGTCCAGGCCGTCGTGCTGAACGATATTAGTCTGATCCATATCGTGACAGAGGCTGTTGTGTAGATATAGAAATATTATGCGATGAGGAAAGAAGTGGGTCTGAAAAAGATGTTTTGAAGATAATTGTCATGCTTAGTTTTACCATAATATTGAAACCTGCTGTGAGGCTTTTGTACAATTAATGAAAAAGGATGAAAGGGAAATTGAGCCTAAACCTTCTGCATCTTTTTCTGGAAAAGCTATCGAGCAGCTGCGGGTCCACGTGCGCCGGCACAAAGGTATGCGCAAGTTCGAGTGCACCGAGTGTGGCTACAAGTTCACCAGACAGGTACGTGGCGCTTGTCGCACGGGCGGGTGCTCCGCTGTGGCTATTGGGGTCTGTGCTGAGGACGTCTTCCCTTCCTGTGTCCAGGCCCACCTACGACGGCACTCGCTCATCCACAACCGCGTGGAGAACTATAACCCCCGGCAGAGACGCCTGCGCAACCTGGTGGTGGACGACGAGAAGTCAACCAGTGGCTCGCTGGTCCTCGAGGGAGAGGGCCCTGCACCGGGAGACATCATCAATGTTATGATCCAACCAGATACCATCATGGTGGAGGAGGTGGTGTCCAGCCAGGGGGCGGGATCAGGGGAGGGGGAGAGGGAGGAGGATTCGGGGTTCCCCGTGGGTGACGTGATGGAGCAAACCCTGCTGGTGACTGGGAGTTATCCTATCCACGACTCGAGCGTGGCGACCGAGGAGCTGGTGGAGGAGGGGCCGGCGGACAAGGGCTGAGGAGAGGCGCTTTACACCTAGGGTCGTACAGAACTGCTTTTTTTTAAGAACATTTCATCGATGTGCTTGGTTTTATCTTTGGCTTTTATGGAAAATGTTAAGATAAAAATGAAATGATTTTCCATGCAGACTGATTAAATTTGCATTGAGAAGCTCTTGGAGTCGTGTTTCGCAGTAAGTGGACAAAACATGACGGAGGTGACCAAGTCCTGCCTGCAGCTTTTATTGAGCGATCATCCTGTAAACATCACTTTTCCACCTATCTCACAGATGGTTGACAAGGCAGCAAAACAAAGGTAGGTTAAAGAAATGTCTTTAAAAAAAATAATAAAAAATCACAAATGTGTATTAAACTGCTACTGTACATTACTGTACTCTCCTTGTAAGCCACACCATGGTACAGAAAAACAGTAGGTAGCTGCTTCCAGTTACCCAAACAGTGACGCCTAAAACCACAGCAATGTGGACGCCATCAGCTGAGCGAATGATCCAAAGCTCTTTAGACACAGCATTCAATCACCGCCATCCACTTCCTCACTAAACTCAGATTACACAGATAAATACAGGTTCATAAATAACTATAATTTACTATAAAAATAACCAAGCATCTATGGGTACCTCAGTATCGCACAGGTGGGGGCAGAGGAGGCTGCGCTCTCGCAAAGCCCAGATTCTGTCTTGCTGTTGCGTTTCTGCAGTAGAACTATGGAGCTGGAACATTGGGTGGGATGCGAGTTCTGTGCCCCAGTATGATCGACCAACTCTGGGGAGCACAGCGACCCCATCCTGGCACGTAATACTTTACACGTCCAATTGCTGAAGGCACCACTGAGGTCTGGCTCTTCGTGTCTAAGCACAGGACCCTCCTCAACAGCATCACCTGCGTACGGTTTCATTAGGAGCAACAGGGGCCCCAAATAGCCTGTGCAGCCCAGCAACACGGGCCAAACGCCCCCGTTTCCACCATCGCAAAGCACTTCAGCTCTCCTCACCTCTGGAATGTTTTTGGGTTTCGATCACTGCTGGGAAATTGAAGTGTCTACAAAAATGATTGAACACTAAATAGTTCACAACCCATTCAGGCTGCTTATACTCAATCTTAGTCTCTGGTATTTATACTTCGTTTCTTAGTTAATGCTTTTATCCAAAGCGGCTAACAATTTTGTATTTTACTGGAGCAGCTCAGGCGAGTACCCTTGTCTCAGGAACAGCAGCAGTGAATCTCGCACCAGCAACCTTCAGGAAATAATTCGGTGTCCTTCACTACATGAACCTGCTGTCATGAAGATCTCTTTAAAGAGTTATTGTATACGCAGGGCCAGTAGTGTTTACAGCATAAACGTGAATGAGAAGTCAATGAGGAGTCAATGCAACTTTCCTGTCTCCCTCACAGATAACACTTGTTTCTATGGTTACTAACATTTGATTTGATACTTCTTAAAACAGTCCACAGTCCAGCCAAGACCTGGATATGGATTGTAATGTCAAACATCAGCTGGTTACATTTTCTCAGCTGTGTCCAGTTAAGATATACATATACAGTAAAGTGCAGAACACACAACCTAGTGTTGTCACAGTAAACATGACCTAATCGGGGGGGCAGAGAGAGGGAGAGCTATGGAGAGCTATGCTGCACTCAGTGTGCTGGGTTGACGTCTCTGTTGCGGTTGTGGTTGTGGTTATGATCGTGGTCGTGCAGGAGCGGGTGGCGGTGATGCCGGTGCAGGTGAATGGCGTTGCTTTCCGGGGCATCCAAGGATTCGAAGGCGCTTGGCACCAGGGGCATGAACTGGCGGAAGATGCTGACGCTGCCATGCCAGAAGGTGGGCTGTGGGAGGCGCCCGACGTGGGACCAGGTGCGGGTCGCCGGCTCATAGGCTTCCACCACATCCGACAGCTCAAAGGTGTTGTCGTACCCGCCAGATACAAAGAGGCGGCCGCCCAGGGCTGCGACGCTGCCCCCGACGTGAACCTGCCAAGAAGAAGAGACCAACAGAAGAAGTACATTTTTAATATTTTTTAATGCATTTTTGTTAAGCATTGATTTATCAAGTAAGCATACCACACACACAAAGTACAGAACTCACCTGGTTCATGGGGCTGATCTTGTCCCACTCATTCTTGAGCGGGTTGTAGACGTCCACCTCTGCAGAATCGTCCCTGCAACATGGAGCCGGGTGAGAAAAAGTCGTTACTAAACTGAGTATATAGACCGACTTGTTTTACTGTGAAGCTGAATTAAAAAGTCTAAAATCCACACATTTCCATTTATTTAAACTGCATTTTATTTGCTTATCCATTTTTTTAAAATTTCCGTGCTGTGGAGTGAACATGACCTGTATTTGCATGGCAGCTAGAGGTCACCAAAAAAGCGCTCAAAACAATTAGGAATCCAGAACCACCTTCAATAAACTCCATGCCAGGGTCTAAACCTCTAGTCTGGCACAGTTGATACCGAATTAAAATTTGCGCCAGCAATACATTTTTTAGTACAAGTCAAAGGTAAAAATACTTTTAATATTTTTAATTTCTTATTGCTATTTCCAAGATTTTAACAGAATGTACCTGGCGAATAAACTAATGGAAGTTTGCATTAATAAGCATTTATTGATTGTGATACAGGTGTAAAAGTGACTTGCAAACAAATTAGGAACAGACCTCTGGTTCCAGCTATACTTGTAAGTTAAATAGTCATCGTGCTGTATTTTCCTCACATTTTACACCATTAACTCTAGAGAGACTACAGGAGGTCGTCACTTTCCACTTGCTGCCCTTGTACTTGAGCCCTACCGGACAAAGTAGATGAGACCATTCAGGGTGACCGTCTTGGGTGCAAAAGACCATGGCGGAAGCTGACCGCAGTTGACCAGGGCCCAGCGATTGGTGTCGGGGTCATAACTCTGCATAGCCATGGTGTCCTCGCCCGTGAGTGACCCGATGGCATACAGCCGCCCCCTGCAGGCAGTCGTGGAGCAGTTGTCCATGGTGTGCAGCATGGGTGGCAGCGGCTCCCAGCAGTCCAGTGTGTGGTCGTAGCGCTCCGTGCTGTCTGACGCCACTACATACAGCTGACCCTTCAACACGCAAGAGCTGTGGTACTCGCGTGCCCGCAGCATAGGTGACACCTCTGTCCATTCATTCACACTCGAGTTGTAGCGCCACACGCAGTCGTAGAGCCGCGACCCGTCAGACCCCCCTGGTAGACAGAGGAGACCCATGTCAGCGGGACAAAAGTCTGGCAAGGCAGGTTGCTCTCACACTTCACCTCACCACTCCTTGAGGATCCTTAGTGTCACCAACACAGTGTAGTTATTCATTTATATAGTGAATTTCTCCCAAGCAGCTTACAGTGATTCTTCTACTTATACAGCTAAGTACAGTAATACCCCAGTTAGCACTCAGGAAGCACAGCACTAACCGAACCAGCGGTAAACAGGGTCTTATCTGTGTCTTATTTGATAGATGAAAATAACTCGTTGTACCACATTTGTAACTGAAAATCTTTTCATCACAAATCATAATAGCCATTCCTCATTCATCTGTGTTATCGTACTATACAGATTAGGTAAGGAGGTACTTGATAGACAGTAAAAACAGTCAAAAGATGGAAGTTCTCAGTTGGTCAAGCATTCTCCTTGTTTGTTTACAATAACTGCAAAAGTGTCCCCCCAGTGGGAGCTTCTCCACCCAACTTGCCCCAGTTCATGCAAACATTACCCTGAGCCAGCAAAAAAACACACACACACACACTTTCAGTGGTACAGAAGCAGAGGAAAAGATCCTCGCCGCTCCTTGTCTCCAGCCGTCAAATCAAAAGCTAATACAGATTCAAAGCTGTCTTTGTGTTGTTAGGGCTCTTCTTTTCTTGAAAATTATTGCATTAAAAAACTCTTTATATAATAACCACTGAGTGAAAGTTTCCAATCAGCTCTCCAGGCCTGCAGTGGAAGTCCCTCACTCGTACCTTCTCTTCCGTACCTCTGTACTGGACTTCATTTTAATGGAAAATAAATTTAATTTCAATAATTGCCCGATGAAATCCGGCTAAAGAATGGACCTGGTTAACTACGTACAAGGTAATTATTACTATAGTAATCTGAAACCCTGCCTTTATCTGAAATCTCAGTTTATTACTATTACACTGACAGCATCAACCAATCACAGCCACTGAGTGAGGTAAATACAAGTTACAGCAGATTCAAAACTTTAGTTTTTAGCTGATGCTTCTCTTCTGCAATGTGACCTACAGTATTAAGCTATTTAGTGATTTATCCATTTACATGTCATTTTTACCCTATCAATTCACGGTAAGTACCTTAGGTATAGTATAATGGGTACTAGAGTAGGAAGGGGATTCAAATTAGGAACCTTTGGACTGCAAGGCAAAAGCCCTAACCACTACGCCACCTACTGTTTCACCGTTATTGGTGGGGTATGCAGGCTGCTTTCTGTGCACCACAACATCAAGGTGTCCTTTAAACTGACCTCGAGGGCAACAGGTGTGTGTTTTTAACAGCTGCTGTCACATTACCCCAAGCCCCACTGTTCTTGGCTCACTGCGGGTGGGTGGTGTATTTTATAACAAGACCATCACCTCATGCAGTCTATAAACAGTGCGCCTCAGGTGCGTTCTCCTTTGTTGTCCATGTGGACCCTCGGGACACACAAGCCAGCCAGGCCAAGAGCTGCCGTGCACCAACTCCTCCTGTTAGCTCTGGCCAAAATGCCTCCAGGCCACTTTCCACCCCCACTCTCAGTGCACAGTTGTGTCCTCATACAGCATTCTCATGCTTCTGGCGGGACCGTGTTCCCAGTTGAGCCTGGTCCCCTACAGCACAGGCGCAATGCAGTGTCTCCCTCCCCTCCTCATGTTCAAAGAACACACCCGAGCTTATTTATATTCCCAACCGACTGCCCTTTCATAACATATGAGCCTGGAGAGCCTCAGGGTTTTTGCGTTACTGAGTGAGCAAACACGCCTTGCACTCTCAAGCACCCCCCCCCCCCCCCACAGCAGTNCCCTTTCATAACATATGAGCCTGGAGAGCCTCAGGGTTTTTGCGTTACTGAGTGAGCAAACACGCCTTGCACTCTCAAGCACCCCCCCCCCCCCCACAGCAGTATCTGATACTTTGGGGGGGGAGGGGGATTGCGAAATGAAAGTCTTAAAAAGCCTTGAAGACAACTTTAAAAGTCAAACTGGACTTGACAGCACTGACCTTACCAGACACTTATGACATTCTTAGTTTTTCCTCAAAAGGTTTAAAGTGACGCCAACAGAACCACCCCCTCCTCAAGTCCACTTCACCTACCTGTGACATACATGTCGTTTCCCAGTGCTGCGATGCTGTAGCCTCCCCCAAGGTGGTCCGGGAACTCGGCCAGGTAGCGCCATTGGCCGGTCTGGGGGTTATAGCAGTCCACAGTGACCAGCTCATCGCAGTCCTGGTCACAGCCACCCACAACCACCAGAATTTCGGCCAGTCCGGTAGAGGGGCGCGGGCGCATGCGCCGGCATGGCCGGTCGTGCCGATCGTACTCGCTGGACTGGAAGGCGCGCGCCTCGCTGACCAACCGCAGGCAGGCTGGTGACAGGTACACCAGGGGGTCGCTCTCCACGTGCGCCAGCAGGAAAAAGCGGCGCACAAAAGGCAGCCGGACCTGCTGCAGCAGCTCTGGCCAGTAGTGCAGCCGTCGCTGGGGGTCCGCCTTTACCCAGCGTACAGCCAGCTGGTAGGCTGCCTCCTCCTTGTCCACACACAACCCGTCATCGGACACAAACTCGAGGAGCCGTTTCCAGGGCAGCCGCTCAAACTCCTTGCCCTTGGCCAGTTCCGCGATGTTGCGAAGAGCAAAGCGGCGAGCGCTGTCAGCCAGGTCACGGCAGGCATATGCCTCGGCAAACTCCTGGATCTCCAGACAGTTGGAGACGTCTAGCCTCTGCTCGAGGAAGGCACAGCATGCCTCCTTCACAGACGGGAACTGGAAGAGGTCCGCCGCCTTCAACAGCAGGTCCACATTATCCTGGGCGACGGTAACACGGCCCGTGTAGCAGAAGTCCACAAGGAGGCCCAGAAGCTCACCGGACACCTCATGCAAGACCACGCGGTCCATGGCGCTCTCACGCAGAGTGCCTGCGAACATGGCGCGGAAGTAGGTGCTGGCAGCAGCCAGCACAGTGCGGTGACATGGGAACTCACGGCCCTCAGCACACAGGGTCACATCGAAGAACTTGCGTTCGGCACGCAGCTCGTGGATGCCCCGCAACAGGTTGAAGGCGTGCGAGGTGTCAAAGAAGGGCAGCGTGGAAGGCTGCGTCTGAATAGCAGGCTTCTCCATTGGGGGCAGTGGGGGGAGGGGTTCTCAAAAGGCTTTGGTCATCTAGACAAGCGAAGAGAAACATGTTCAGCATGGGCAGCACTCAGACTAGAACACAAACAATCCTAACAGACAGTTTCAGTTAAGCATTAGAAGGAAAATCCACATTCCCCCCCATCAATTCCTCATATTACAACCATTCGAGTTATGAATTTCCAAAAATGTTTAAAATTTTTTAGTTTATTTTTAACCCCCCCCCCCCCTCCACTATTCTGTTTTCCAGAATTTCTGTTGCGGAGTAAAAATTGCCTGCCTTTCTATCACTTGCCACTAGCACTACTAGCAGCAAAATATACTCAGAAGTAGTAAGAACAAGAGAGGTGCAGAACCACCTTCACTCTACTCACTTCCAGTGTTAACAGCCTAAAGAAGCTTGAAGTTAATGACAATATTAAAACGAAAAGTACAACAAAGTATTTTTATTAACTGTAGCTATAGGCAAGATTTTTGTAACACTTTACACATAAATAAATGTTATACTTTTATTGCATAAAGTGGTTTGAAACCAGCAAGCTGCAGTAATTTTAAACAAGTTTTAATCTGAATACAGACTGAACTCAATAAAAATACTAAAAGCGCTACACTGCAGTTTATTGGCACCGCATGTGTGTTCTCCCTCACCGGCACTGTTTCTGGGATACAGCGGACAACCCTGACCCTCGGGCTGGATAACTGACTATGAATAACCGATGGCTGGAAGGGGTATATTTTCAATTTATTATAGTTTTGCCTTAGGTTTTATAAAACCTAACCTGTCGGAAAGTGGAGGCACTTTTGTTAAGAGCAGTTGGGATGCTGGCAGCGGCTTCTCTGACAGCAGTGTGTTATTTGTTTGTATTCTTAATCCCCCCCACAGGCCATCAGACTGCTAAATTCTGGAAAGCACACAGACTGATCATTGCCACCACCACTGACCCCCCTCCCACTGTACCCTCACACTAACTGCTTGCACTGATCCTTTTACTTTAGTTACTATATACGCATTTATTTACCTTTTACAATATTATTCATTCATTTATAACTATTTGTATATTATTTTACCAATCTATTCAATTTTTCTGCGCTATCCTGCTGTCTGTTTAGCGAGTTGTGGACTGTGGTCCAGGAGAAACTACATTTTCTCTTGTACATCTGTAGACAGAATGACAAAGTAAACCTTGAACCTTAAATCAAACGGTTACAGCTACCATTTTCGTGTCCACGTGTTGCTATAAGTGTAGTGCACGGTGATGCATGGAAAGCGTCACGAGGCACTTATTACAAGCAAGACTCACCCTGTACACAGCACAAAATCAGACGTAATCCTCCATTTCCAAGTGCCGATGTACAGAAATACACTGAAAAGTCAAACCCACCCAGAACACAGCAATACGTTCCACACAGCCAGTCAGTCATTACCTGTACCGCCTTTCACAGGGAAAAGAAACAGAACCCGACACACAGCGGACAGTATGTTCTGGAAGATTCGAGTCAACAACTGCAGCAAATGTGAGCCGTTCCTCTCCCGTGTTTAAGGAGGAGAGCCTGACTGTGCTCTGGCTCTATAAATACCCTGGCAGTGTCCATTTTAAGTGGGTCGGGTAGATTCTACACCTCCTGCTGCTTGAGTCACACTGCAGGGATAGGATCGACGCCTCTGCTCCTCCCCCACGCACCAGTCTATCCGTGGTTCCCGAAACAGGGGCCACAGGTGGCGCCCCCCACCCCCACAAGGAGCACCGCTGTTGTATTGAACAAACAGGCCAAAATTCAAGGACACAAGTGCTAGAGTATCAGACTGAGTGGTGTCTACTATTATTTATTTATTTATCTATCTATCTTTTCTTCAGAGATGTGCAGTGTTAAGACACACACTACAGTGACTGACCTATTTATCCCGAGGGGGTAATTTTTACTGTGTCAGTTCAGGGTAAATTCCCTTCTCGGGAGTCAGCATTCAAACCTGGGTCTTGGGAGGCAGCTTTAACCAGTATGCCACCTAGTGCCCATCACTGTACCCAGAGCCAGGGAGATAAACAGATGAGAAGACCTGTGGAAGAGAACGGAGACCCAGTAAAAGTCTGATAAGGACCACTGCTGTGTCTTGAAGGAGCTGAAAATGACTCGAGCTGAGAGCAATTGAAGGATGTCTGCAACCTTCAGATACAACTACTGAACATTTTATGGCCACATTTTCAAATGTTTCTTTAATGCATAATGCACAGCAGACTCTACTAATGCTATGAGTTTAACCAGCACTAAAATGCCTTTATATTATACATACTTTACAGCTGGATATTTTAACAACTGAATGCAAGTCTAAATCTTTCTCAAGGATTATTATCATTACATTTATATGAAAACCTTAATCCAAGGCGATCTACAGTGTCAGATCCATGGCACCAAACTCCTAAAGCTGTTCACATTTATGCTCCAGAGCATTGTAACACGCTCATTCGCTTACATGCACACACAACAGGCAATTTAGAGTCACCAACTATTCTGAAAAGTATCTTTGGACTGTAGGAGGAAAGCACACAAACACAAGGAGAACATGTATTGTAATGTAATGTCACACAAAGTAGACTGGATTCAAACCCACAGCTGAAGAGCCGTGAGACACTGGCAATACCCACCGACAACCAACATTAGAATCGATGAGGCCTAGAACCATCAACCTTCAGCATACGAGCCCATGCCCTTAACCACAGCACCTCCAGCTGCCCCAGTACCAGTTCCCGTATGTCCCCAGTCCAATTTACTTTACCTTTATATTACAGCATATTTACAGCACATTCGTACTAATCACGTACCAACACAGATAGCTGACCTCCTTGGTTTTCCATCGGACCCTCAGCCACACACAGGAACGGGGATGCAGTCGGCTGCAGGTTGCCATGGAGATCACGTAACTGTAGACAGACTCGTGGGATCATAAAAGGCTCTTCAAAAGGGAGTAAAGCGGCCTTTAAAGACCGTTACTCTCACTTTTATACTTTTTTTTTTTTTTTAATCCTGGAGGCAATGGCTGTCTTGTGCCAGTTTTAGAGACTAATGGTCTTCCGGGACTGCCGACTGTAGGGTTACAGACTCAGCACCCCAGGGAAACACGTCCGCTAAAGTGGGCACTCAGCCCGCTCACGTTAGCAAAGCAACGGCTCACGCTGACTGCACAGGCCGGAGTGCTGAGACACAGGACTACACCCCTGGATTCATAACCTCGGCATGAGGAGGTTAGCTTCCCACTCACATCTCCATCTTGCGCAGCATTTTCCCGGACTCATCCAGGCCAGCAGCCTAATGGATAAGGGCCTGAACTTAGACTTACGATGATTCATTTCTCCAAAGTTTCTTACAGTGTTAAGCTGCATACAATGATTTAACCATTTAGCCAGCAGGATAACTTTAGTGGAGCAGGTCAAGGTAAGTTCTCCAAAGGATTTGAACCTGGGACTTTCCCAATGTGAGGCAATGGTACAAATACAGCCGAGGTACGGTACCAGTGTAAAGTCTGGGTCCTCCTGGTCAACACCTGCATGGAACAAACTGGGCAGATGAAGGAAAGCAGAGCAACACACAACTGTCCTACATCTATGGAACTGCTGCCAAAGAGCAGGGAAAAACATGCCACCCCATTCCTTCTTCAAATTTGTTAACTAAATAAGATCAGAAAGGTGCTCCATCAATGCCTGCAGGGGACAAAAACTGAACGTGAAAAATGGCTTTTTAAAAAAAAAAACAAAAACAAAAAAAAAAAAAAAACCCTGCACCTCAGCATTCAAGCTCCCAATTTCCATATTCCTGACAAAACGAGCGGTATGTATTATTAACCATCTGGATATCCAAGACAACTTGGGACACAATGGAGTTGTATCTGAGCAAAGTCGAACCGCATCAGAGAAAAATTCAAAACTGGACCGAGATCGAGCGTGAATCTGCACGGCCGCACTGTGCCCGGCATCTGTGTTCTCAGCCTTTGCCTCACGTGGTCCGTGTTCAAACAGTTTGTGCTTTCGTGGTTTTATTCACTTTTGTTGTCAGTAAACACCCCGGTAACAGCTCATTTGGTAAATAATATTGTTTTACCATTTTACATCCTTTTCATTTTATTACTAGACTATATGGAAGGAAATGTAATGCAAGAAAC
Organism: Arapaima gigas; assembly: GCA_900497675.1. Lineage (NCBI taxonomy): Eukaryota > Metazoa > Chordata > Actinopteri > Osteoglossiformes > Osteoglossidae > Arapaima > Arapaima gigas. The sequence continues at coordinate 36,216 of UFQX01000473.1, read as the reverse complement.
TAAAAAAATAACCGCATATAAACACATTAATTACCTGATTAACTGTTTGGTAATGAAAGAATTTGTGTTTAATTCATTATTATGTCCAAATGGGTATTTTAGAATGTCAGGGATATTTTGGGGAAATTAATTGGGGTTTCTCAGATGAAACCGGAATGAAGCATAACTGTCCTCATGTGAAAGAACAAAAACAGCTTTCAGACTCCTGAGTTCATGGTGTTCGAGCCATTTCTAGCTACACTTGGATAGCAGGGTGTAGGTGTGCTTATTCATTTTACTTTCTGGAGTCACTTAGAACGTTAAATTACTCAGTGTTTCACCCATTTATATAGCTGGGTGATTTTTACTGTATCAGTGCAGGGTAAGTACAGTGTTCAATGGTAGTACAGCAAGATCCTCTAGTGATTCAACCGTCCTCAAAATCTACAATAAGTAGCGTTTAGGCTATTACCTTAAAATTAACAGCTGCAGAGTTAAAGGCAAAGAGCCATTTATATCTCAAATATGTCCCATGTGTTTTTTTTCCTTCCCTGAAACGACGCTGCCGTTAAAGCCAGTTTGAAGATTTTGGAGCACAATCCTTCCTAGCAGTTGCACTGCTTTTGCAAGGCACTCCCTGCCCAGTGATCTGGACTTCGAAATTTGGCATCCATCTCTTTGAAGGGTACGAAAACAGTGTCCTCTCTGGGATGCTGAACCATAACACTCATCAGTCTCGTGGCCGCTCGTGACGTGTAAACACTGCTCACCCGAATGCATATACTAAGCGTTTCTCACCGAGCGCACGGGTGCTGTGTCCCCTCAAGTTTGACTGCGGTGGGGGACAAACTCGTCCTCTTTTTATGGCCTCATTACACTAGGAAGCAAAATTTAAAAAAAAAAATTTTTTAAATCACATCAAGGTCATAGCTGCTGCACATAAAACGACAACAGTTACAAGACAGGGAAATCTAACATTACACAGCAAAATCCAACACTCCCAACACCTTCAGGGCTGTTGAGCAACCCCGAGATGTCACCGTTACACCATGTCCGTCTACCCCTGGGCCAGGAACAGCTGACCAAAAGCAATTCTGGAAGCAGGAGGAACGGCTGGAATACAGTGAGGGCACTGTGAGCAACACCATGCGAACCCTACACACCTTTCCCAGCATCTGTGCCTGTCCCCTTTCCCAACAAGGGTGGTATACACCCCCTGCCTTGCTGTGGACTTTGAGCCCACTGCGTGTACTCAGCTGCTAAAATTAGGTCAGAATGCATATCCCTTCGGCACCCCATGAGACAGATCCCACCGCTGAGGTCACCATGACTAAAAAAAGAGCATACATGCCGAGTGAGTGCGTGTGCATGCGTGTTACCACCCCAAGCACAGGGCGTCATGTTAAAACAGTTGCACAGAAGCAGCGCCACCAGGTTTCATCATCCTCTAACACTCAAGTGTATCTTCTGCACAAGTGGAACGCAAGTACTTCTGCTCAAACTGCACAGTGTTTGGATTGTGAGCTTCATCACACCTGAATCATCATCATGATGCAGATCAACAAAGTCACTCAGTCCAGAGTCTAGGAAAAGGGTAAAAAAACAAGCCTCCGTCATGATGTTCAGGGGGCTCGTGCCAACATTATACAACCCTCTCGAGGTTATTTATCCACTGATGATTAACACACCAGTAATCTCGCACTGGCTTAAAAATACGCTGGTAAACAAAGTAGTGCTTTTCATGTGTGAACCCAAACCGGGGTGATGACTAACAGCAATCAATATGCAATATGTAAACATTTCATTTGTGACCAGAGCCCACGCGGAAATGCAGAAGGAAAGCCTCTGGGATGACGCCCGACACTTATCAGTCTTTCCCTCCTCGCAATACACCGCAAACTCAAGCTGCGTTTCTATGCACACCAATTCCTCACATAACCGGGTCAATTTGTTCTACCACCCTGAGGGGAAGTATTTTCATAACGCAGCTCACGGATGTTTAGGATATTAAGAAACAAAGTTCACGTGATCCATGCCTGGCAAAGCCTACGAACAACACGCGGCTAGAGATGCTGTCTAGCAGCAGCAGGTGACGCAGGGGTCAAATCCTGCCTCCTGCTCAGCAGTATACTTGAACTGATAGGGTAAAAATTACCTCGCTGTTTCAATGGACAAAAAATTGTAAGTAATTAACAATACAAGTTGCTTTGAGGACATGAATGAACATACAACTTCTTTTAATGATCATTGAACTGGCATAAATAAATATGTATTGATATGAAACAAATATAAATATATTCTCCAAGTTACAGAACATTTCCCAACATTTTTTTCGATTAGAGTGAGATGCAAACCAGAGAATGCTCCGCATACGAAACGTAGGAGCAAAGCTGCAGGCAGAAATCTGCTCGTGAAATACAGCTTTCAGAGGCCGAAAGCTTTCAGAGACAAAAACAAAATCACAGTCGACTGTGAAATACGCATCTGGAGAGAGTAAGGCAAAAGCAGGCAGCCTGCTCCCCGTGTTTGCACTGTGCCACAAACAAGCTGACAGCGAGGGCAGCCCAGTAAACACAGCTCTGCATTCTGTCTGACATGTTGACTCCATTTCGGTGTCACTGGGGAACGAAGCCCCACGGTCCACCTGAATGTAATGTACGTTGAGAACCGGGAGCCACGACGTTACACCTTTCTGTCTGCTCCACTTGTGCCTTTGCCACGATGGAGATCTCAGTAACTTGGTAAATAATAAGTAAAAAGGCACATTGTAAAGGAGAAGAACAAGTCTAAAGAGGACAGGCTGTAGACCACACCATCATCACACCTACATTGGACAAGCAGTTGATGTTTGGGTTGTGTCACACACTACATTACCCTTAAACCTTGACCATGGCCAGCTGATATTGCTCTTTGGCCTCTGGACTGTCAGAGAACACAGGCCATGAGATGCTACCCCCCCCAATCATTCCCCAACATCCATCCATGAAGTGAAGGAAAAATGTTGGACCTGCATCTCATCTCCTTCAACCCAGGTGGTTGTTCAAACCACCAACAGGAGAGCTTTGCGTTATTCGCATCGTATCTGTTGCCAAGTTCAGACTCATTATCGCTTTCAAGAACGACTCTCAAAAGTTCTTCACACATAAACAACTCCATCGCCAGTTTTACTACTACACTTCACACAGCTTAGCAACTATACAAATTATGTGGAAGTAGCCCGATCACAGCCAAAAGTTGCACTTTTACACATCGATATGCAGCAAAAAAAAAATATTGGTCAAGTTGAACAATGCAGCGATCAATAGCTTTTGCGCTGAGTGAACCCAGCATGGTGGCATCAGGAATTTTTCTGCTGTGGAAAATATATCCAAAACACGATGGCAAAGAGGTGAGGTGCCCTTCTCATCACTCTTGAGCACAGTAACAGATCAAAAACTGAATGAACAACTCTCGAACAGACCTTCTCGGCCTCTCAGCCACATCTCTGGACAGGTGTGATGTGAAGAGAGGGGTTAGTCCTTTACGTGTGCATGTGCTGGGCGCCACAAGGTGTTTTACCCTATTCCAGTGATACTTTGGAAAACTGGTTTGGGTTTTTTGGATGGGAACACATTATCACCTGCCCCTCACCTTTAAAACCAAAGGAAAACAGAATCCTTGTTTATGCAAATTTGCTTTGTGGATTTCACGACAAACTTAAATGCCCAAAGCAGGGTTCACCTGCATTTGCATTTACATATAAGACACTTGTCTCCTAAGTAAATGCCTTGTAGTGTCCAGCTGGCTCCTTTTTACAGTGCTGGATACATACAGTAATCATTCACTCCCCTATACACAACAGCAATGTCTCTCTCTCTCTCTCTCTCTCACACACACACACACACAAATGGGAGAAAACTGGAGCACCAAGGAGAAACCCCCATGAACAACAAGAGAACATCTGAACTCCACACTGACTGACCGAGGGTTGAACCCACATCTTCTCACCCCATCCAGGTGCTGTGAGCCAAAAGTGTTATGTACAACGCCAAGAAATGTTAAACACAATGAAACAAACGTATCAGGTTACAATAAACTTTAGCAACCTATAGATGTCTCAAACGTGGCTCAAAATGCAGGCATGAAACCTTTCATCTCATAATTATACATGACTTCATACCACAGCCCACAGTATTCCTGAGTCTACTGTGAAGCTTTGGGATTCATCGCTACCGTTGAGTTTCAGATCCATTTTTTTTAACAGCAGCCCTTCCTGCCACCCAACATCTAATGCAGAAACAATGTTTATTTACATCTTAGAGAGCTTCAACTACTAAATATGAGAACTGGAAAGTCATTGAAATGCGTTGGTGAAGCGTCAGGTAAATAAATAAATATGAATGTGTAAATTCAGGAGGCACACGAGACACCGTGGTGCGACCCCGCGGCCATCTCGGGGGGGGGGGGGGGGGGCAGTTCGGCAAGCTGTCCAATGTCTTCTGTTCATTCTACCCGTGACATTTCGTGCAAAACCTCTGGTGGGACGTCGCTAAAACCGCAGCGAGCGACAAACTTTCAGTGGTAACACGTGGTTGAGACATGAATCCAGAGAAAGACGGAAAGGTGCTGGAGAAGCCGGACGTCTCCTGCTGGCGTCGCGGCCTAAACAAACAAACGCGGCACAACGGAGCCAAATATTTATGATTTGTTCAGAAAAAGGCGTGGAAACACCGGCACGTGCGGAGAAGTTCCACACAGGTGACGACCTCCTGTCCATGGCTCGTGCGCACACGCAGACAACGCAATCCGTGCGTCCGACTGCGCCCTCGCGCCGCACGCCCGCACTTACCCAGCCGAGCGCCGTCTGCGTGACGCGCTCCTCACTACTCCCTCGTGCCCGGCTCGCCTGCTTTACCCCTGTATTTACCGTGCTCGTGCTCGTGCTCGTGCTCGTGGTCGTGCCCGCGCCCGCAGGGAACCTCGCGGCCATCAATGCGGACCGGTGCCGTCGCGAGATCTGCTCTCATATGCGGCCGCGGCGGCGGGTCATGACGTGTGTCCGCGAGACCATGACGTCGCGGAAGCGCAAGCCGCGCAAGGGCTGTATATCTCCTGGAAGGAGAAAACATTTTTGTATATTTATATACTCCAAATTCACGTTACATATGGAAAAAACCGGATGGTGCGTCTTTTGAACGCACAGGTTGAAAGTATGCGAGTATGACAGCTTGAGAATTATTTAATAACACAATTGAATATAATTGTACAGTGTAAATCCGCCGTGTATCGTTTTAAAATTGTGCAATTTGTAACCGAATGTATGTGTGTGTGTTTTAAATAAAGACACTAAAACGAATCACTATTCCTGCCTGTGGAACAAACTGACGCTGTTTAGTGGCGTCGCCCCCTGGTGGCCTTTTGTTGCCACGTTCCCTGCGGAGCGGGACGATGCCTTGGTTGTGTTGGAGCAACAGACTGTCTTACGCTACGTTTAAACTCGTTCCCCCCGCACTTAACGCATTAATTTTCGTAATGAAACGCAGGTGTAATGTAACATTATAATTACTATTACTACTTTTACTACTACTTATAAAAAGTTCTTGTTTTGTTGTTGTTGCTGTTAGTAGTAGTACATATAGTAATAATAATAGCAGCCTTTCAGCCTTAAGGAAACGGGTTGGATTTCAGCATATCTCACAGAAGGCTGTTTAAATCATTGAAGGCCTTTTTCTCAGTTACTGTTACAGTCAGAAGTCTCACCAATTTGTACCTATAAATCACATCCCTGACTAACACTGACTATCTTATACAGTTGAACTTTTGTCAGAATTCACTCAGTTTCATGAGCTCAGACTGCTCTTGTACTCGGCCTGCTGGGAACTGTAGTTTTCTCGTTTACTGTTTACTGTTGTTTACTGGTCACACTAATAGAACGCAGCACATTATACAGCAAACTGCTTCAGTTGCACTAGATAAGAAACTTCTCTAATTGTAGTATTTTATTTACCAGTGTTGATCTTGTCCTGCACGGTTGCTCAAGTTACGTGGCAAAAATGTATTGTAATCTGCATTGTTGTGTTTCGCACTCTTGTACCTGTAGTCTTGTTTCCCGTCTCTTCTTTTCTGTTTAATAACCTTTAAAAGGGTGAACTGCATGAATAAGGGCTTTTGTTGCTTGACACGAATCACCATAAAGTTTTGCCTCTGCAATCTTGTTCCTGACTTTGCAATATGTCTTCATATTGGATGCTGGAAAACAAATCAATTCCAATTGCGACATTATCACTTTTCGGTGTTTTACTAGCATTATGAATCGTGAAAATGATCTTACGCTGTCTCTTTTTGTTAAACAAGTGCCTGCAGTGGTGATACAGTACAACTCTCACCATAACAAACCTTGCAAAACCTTGCAGTTTGGACACAAAGCGTTTGGTCATGACCACCTGGGTTAGGATATTTGCGACTCTCTGAGTTCACTGTTTGATCTGTTGTGTACTGTTTTACTACCTCTACTTTCGTGCTTTTTGTGAGAGTAGAGTTTTTTTCCTGACCAATGGTATATCAGTGATTCGACTTTTATTTTCGTAAACACACTGTTAACATAAAGCGTAAAATCTTAATGAAGATTAAATTTAAATCAAACCACTGAAACAATTTTTTAAGGAAACGATAACTGCGTAAAAGTTTCTGTTTCTAATACCATTCTATTAATTTTATTAGCATTAGTACATATATTTGTCACATGCACATTTTGCTTGCAATTATTGGTCTATTTCATTCATGTCTAATGAATGGAAAGAAATAAATTGATTTTTTCCCCTTTTTCTTTTCATAGATAAACTTGAAGTCCGAGTGAAAAACATTGTTTTTCCTTTAATTTCCTTTTCAAATATTGAGACCCTGCATGCTTGATTTTTTTGGCCCCACTTGTCACTTTATGGTAGTGTTTTACTGCAGTTCTGTTAGACTCATATTTACCGATGTACTGTTGTTGTAGGCAGACCAACATCTCCAATCAGTTGAAGCTTAAAATGAATGTGACAAGGTGTTGGTCCATAGATGGTGATTTCATGCTACTTAATAACGCTTCCACGGGTAGAAAGCCTTGCAGATGTTTCAGCAGAAGGTTTTCATAAATCTGAAATGTAATAAATACAACATTGTTAACACTGCGCATTGATTGCCATTGTGGGAGAAATAGTTTTATGAAGGAATTGCTTTATTTCTGTTTCAACTGAAGGGCTTTTTTACTTTGTTAAATGTTGGGCTTTCAGTTCTATCGGCCAGAATTTCCTCATATGATATGTTGTAGTTCTGTGTCTAAATGTGGTTTTAAATTCCTTTCGGGGTCTCAGTACTGATCATTTTATGTCGCGTGTCTCCAGAATCCCGTCCAGAAGTAGGGAAGAACTACCTCTTCATGTCCCGATGTGTACTGATCAGTCTAGATGGTACTTAGTACTCCTTGGTTTGGTTTTCTATCGGGGCGTAACTATTCTGCCACCTTATAGGAGCTGTTGGCCATTTGAAATCACATTACAGCACCTTCCTCTTGTATGCAATACACTGTGTTACACCCCTGCTGCACCTAATAAATTATAGTGGTTTGACTTGTTGTCTCTTGTTTGATCAAATACTGTCATAGCATCACTCAAGGGCACAAACTGTAAATACTGTAGAAACCATCGGAATTCTTCCAATTCAACTTTCCAACTGTTTGAGTGTGTTTTACTCCCAACTACTGGCTGCATATGGAAACGCAGGCCCTCTACACCCCGCAACCAAGACATTTTACAGAACAGAAATAAAGAAATCAAGTAAGTAAATAAATTATGTACACACACATATATACATGGGGGAGGGGTGCCATATATATATAGCACAGTGGCTCAGAGAGAATGTCCCACCCCCCCACAGCACCTAGGCTGTTTGGCCGTGAGTCTGAATCCCGCTCAGTTTGTGTGGAGTTTGTGTTCTCCCTGTGTCTCAGTGGGTTTTCTCCCACAGTCCTAAGACATGTGTTTCTGGTTAACTGGTTACTCTGAATTGTCTGTAGTGTGTGTACTCCTCTGCAGTGGACTGGTGTCCCATCCAGCGTGTAGTTTCATAATGTAATATGCATTCATTCCAAGATAACACTATATACGTACACTGTATAGGTATATATTTAGATATATACAATATACCCTACTTTACTTAATATACTTCTTCAAATATGATTCCAGCATTTGTCATCATGTTATTGTATATATGCTGCTGTATCCTCATGCAATTTCTCTCAGGATCAATAAAGTTCTGTGACTGTGCATTTTTTTTTTTTTTTACTTTAGTCTATAGTTGGATGGATGGATAGATAAATAATATTTAAAAATAATTCTCTGAATGCCTTTTTTTAATATTAGCCATTTTACTTAAAAAGGTAACTATAAATATTGTTTATGAAATGAATGAACGAATTCAGTCACATATCAGTCACTGCATGCGTAGCGTTTTCTGCCTTATCGACCACACCCTACAGCAGCGTCACGCATATGATATTTTCAGAAGTTGTGAAGTGCATAAACAAAAGTAAATCTCAAAGTCATGGCGCTGAAGGTCCTCTGAGGAAACTCAGTTGTATGTGATTTTTTTTTTGTGTATAGAATAACAAAATGTTTTTCAAGGTGGGCTGCTGAACAAACAGGCTTTAACAATAGTTCTTTGTTAAGCAAATGATAATTAGGTGGAAATATGCTGTATATTTCATCATTTTGAAAGCGCCTTCAGTCATTTTCTTTAATCTCCGACACTGAACTCACCTGCCGATCCCGGGCAGCACAGGGTTGGTACATTGGATTAAAATTTAGTTCACGGTGCCATTAAATGGTTTTTTCATGAGAAGGAACAGCACAGAATTGGACTTTGGCCACATTCAAACCTGCACCCCCCGTTGCCCGCCGTGCCACTGTGCAGCTCAGGTGCAGGGAATCTACACCATACAAATTGGACTGTCTGGAATAAAAACCGACACGGCAGGTCATCTTGAGACGCACAGAGAAGTGAAGTGGCAGAGTTTAAGAGAGCGAACCGAAACTGCTGTTAATTCGGCGCATTTTCAGCGAGGGCTGGAATACACGATGAGTCTGCTTTTTAAATATTTATCGCCCGCTTTCTTTTGAAAGTGCTGCTTCTGCAATGGCAGCGGGCTTCAAAAAGCAGTGTAATAAAATACAAAAAAAAAAAAAAGAACAAGAAAATGAAAGATGTACAGTCATTGCCCTGTTAACAAAGCACCGTCCTCACCCACACTTTGTGCACTAACCGCTTAACCAGGTTAAGTGACCCTCCGATATGACTGGTACCCTTTCATGTAAACAGCTGGGAAATGGGAGCGCATAGATATTTTAGGACAAATTTACTGACATAAATCCCATGTTTTGAAAAGTTGCAAAATTAACTAAAAGCAACCTAAAGTGTTCCTACTGAATTATGGGTATTTACAGGCCCGATGGAGACCAGGAGTTGTCGCTCTGTGAAGCTCGGACCGCAGCCGATACGGTTGCTGCCGAAGGTTCCGCTGTTTTCTAAAAAGTACTGTTTGTTTTGTGTTTTTATAAGGACTGTCTAAATTCACCCTGTGCCACTTCACATCCGGTCACTCCCTGAACCCACCACCCTGTATGAGACAATATTTTAAAATAATGTGTAATAATTTCTTACTTCTGTCCATATGATCACCCTGCCAAAAATATCGAAATCTGTACCACCTTACCCCTAGAGTTATGTAATACATACTGAGTTGCCAGTTTATTAGGTACACCTATCCAGTGGCATGTTGTGCCTTCTTAGGGTTTCAGGATACCATAAATTGGTATCTGGGCATGGATTCTACCAGATACTGGATGCATTGCGCAGGAATACTGTACCATGCAGAAATGATTGTGTTGTGTACTTGCTGCAAATTTGACCACTGCATAGTGTTGCTGCAAACAGCCCTTTCCACTTCATCCCAAAGATCCAGGGACTGTGCAGGTGACCAAAGCAGTGAAAACTCATCATATTTCTAGAAACATTCGGTGAAGATACGTCCTTTGTGATGCTGGCATGCTGGAAATGTCCATTCAAGTGTGGGTAGACTAATGTGTGCCAGGAAAACATCTCCCACACCATCGCAGTGCCACCACCAGCCTGCACTGCTGATGCCAAACAGGACTGCTCCATAGACTCATGTTGCTTACACCAAATTCTGATCCTTCCATCTACGTGATACAAAAAGAACCTCGATTCATCCAACCGGGCAATTTTTGCACTCCTTGGTCTTCCAGTCTTGTGCCCGCCGGAGATGCACTTTCTTGTTTTTTGCTGACAGCATCAGTATCCAGCACGGTCTTCAAGGGTTCCAACCCATTCGAGACCAAATGTGACAAGCGGTGACTTCTGAGATGACATTTTGTACACCAGTGTTGAATTCAGATGTGATCTGCCTGGTTGTGACCCTGTGGGTTTGCTTGCAAGATTCTCGCTATTCCCTTTTGACCCCTCCGATTCAGAAGCTGTTTATCATACGATCAGCATGAGTTGCACCACCTGCACACGGGCCAATATTATCGGTAGGACAGGAAGGTTCGGAAAAACACGAGTCCTGATGGGAACATCACTGGCGAGCTGGTGGGTGATACTGCCTGGAAGGGGTGTGGTTGAACATGATGGATAGCTGCTTGGAGAACATTCTTGTGTGAGATGTTGTGTGACCTAAGTGTCTGTTTTTTCAGGTTTTGTCTGTTTGGTTTCCTTAAAGCCTTTTGTTTGTGATCTGCTGTCCTGTGCCTTTGTCCTGCCTCTGCGGCTGCTTCTGCCCCCCCCCCCCCCCCCCCCCCCCCCCCCCCCCCCCCCCCCCCCCCCCCCCCCCCCCCCCCCCCCCCCCCCCCCCCCCCCCNCCCCCCCCCCCCCCCCAACAGGACCCAAACTTATGAAAGCGAACGTTGAAATGAACGTTAATGAACACTGTCAAATTTGCTGAAGTGTACCGTCCTTAACTCACAGTCACTGTATTCTTTTTTCCCTCTTTTTTCCTGAATTCTGTCAGTAAACTGTGTGAAGAATGTGGAACGAACAGCCTGTTCACCAGTCAGCCCTCAACCTTGGCTCCAGATCCGTTCCGTGACACGTCAGCTGCGAAAAGTTCACGGAGCTCTCGACGTGTTGGCAAGCTGATGTCACTGCTGTTTTGCTCGAATCGAGCCACTGACCAGACGTTGCTGCAGCATTACGCTGATACCCAAGCAGCAGAAAATGTGTGTGTATGTGTGTGTGTGGGGGGCGGGGGGCATCGGCCAGATTTTGGTAGCACTATTTAACGCAGGGGTGACACCTCTCCCATCCCCGCGGCTTTGCCAGGATTGTCAAAGAGTGCAGAGCATCTCCCGACAGAGGCCTTTTGTAGCACGCGCTCGGTGAGTCACCCAAGGGCCTCTGGGTGGGTGGTCCAAACGCCACACCATCTAATTAATGGCTGCATCTGAATCAGACCTCATTACCATTCGCCGTCTCCCCAAGCTCCTGGAAAACAAATATTTATTTTTTCCCCAGTCTCCACCAAGAGGTAATTACATCCCATCCTGGCTCAAGTGTAGTATTTTTATATTTATGTGTATGTGTCAGTTTCATCCTCCACAAATGGAAATTACTGCCCCTCTTTTTTAAGCTACGAATTTAGCACTATTTTAAAGTGAAGCCCAGCTAGTTAAAGGGAGGCAGTTTAATGACCTCCTTTCTCAGGCTGTCCTTTTAGGTGCCGAATTCGAGGCAAATTGGACCTCTCTCACAATACAGGAATCGTTCGAGTTCACGGCGAGGCTCCAGCATGTAAAGGACACAAGACATTTCTGAAACACCCTGGATTTGCGGTCTGTCACCTTTCTGCAACACCCACTAGTCTGCGGTAAACAGCGGCTTACTACGATTTACCCATTTGCAAAGCTTAAGGTAAAATTAAGGTAAATATGAAGCACGACTGAAACAGCAGATTCAAAGCTACTTTTCTGAGAAAAGCAGCTTAGGATGTTAAGCCATTTGCACTGATTTACTCATTTATACAGCTGGGTAATGTTTACTGTATCTGTTCTGGGTAAGGACCTTGATCAAGGGGTTTACAGCAGTCATTCAAACCAGGGTCCTTTTGGTTGCAAGGCTGTGAGATCAAGTATACACTAAATGTAGTTTCCAAAATACATAACTTAATGCACTAAACAAGAAAAAGAGGTTTGGATTTGTTTGTTTATTTCATGTTGTTAAGGTCAGCTCTATAAATAAGTAATTGATTATATACTTGCTTATCTAACCTCATAAACATTGAGCAAAGGTATTAAGTAAGTAAATACTAATAATAAACTAATAAAAACAGCAGCCAGTATGAAGCTCTTTGGAAAGCGATCTGCAGTTTTAGTCGCGTCCTCTAGGTGGCACTTCTCTCTGTCCTTTCCTTTCTCTCGTTTTTGTCCACGGCACCATCGCACAGCGAGACCCCACACAGTACAATCGACCCTTTTTCCTGACAAGGAGCCTCCATATTTTAACATTTTAAAACAAGTTGGTCCTTTAAACACCGCACCACAGCTCTGGATAGACTCCCAATGAGCGTCGTCCAGGAGCATGTGGTTATTTCCTTCACAGCAGTCAGGCAGGTAGGCGGCATGAACTGCCACCCCCCCCCCAAGGTGTGACCAAGCAGCAACCAGAAGTCATTCTCATGCCCACTGAACACGCTCAAGACACCGAGAGGGGCGTCGATCTGGAGCCGATGATTCATCTGGTGGAGAAGTGTGTGCGAACCGTCCAGTGCTGGGGAACGCGGTACATAAGGATCGCACCAACACGCCACGCACACGTACCTGATCGCTCTGTAGGCCTTGGATTGGATTTGAACACACACAAGCGCACATCGTGTGATCAAATTTGCTAAATGCAAAATATTTGACTGCGGTGATTTTTTTTTTGCTGCGACATAATACAGGTCTGACCTCATGATAACACAAGTGTGCGTTCAGTAGCAAAGTGCAGCAGAAATAAAACAGACGAATCTTGAAGGAAAAGAAAACCTGCCGCCCTGCGAAAGGGTCGCTCTGCAGAAAGAAATCGATAGAAGCCGCCTGTCGATGACACTGACAATCTGCGAATCACGAGGGACCTGCATTCGCAACAAATACGTTCACTTTGAGCAAAGTTATACATCACGACCCATTAGGCGTGTGTTCGAAACTGCTACGCGGAGGTTAAAAATGTGAGCCATGCAGCAACTCTGCTGAACTTTCCCCTCAAAAGCAAGAATATGCTTCATCCCTAAGTACATGCAAAGTTTGTCCTGTGTTTTCAACCCAATTTCTTCTTAAAAAAGAACAAACCACATTGTGGGCACCGCCGTCTAGTAAGAATCTAACTCTTCCCGACATTCCCTCTTTATCACTTCCAACGAATGAAGCTCTGTGAACGTCACAGTTTCACAAATTCATAAATTCCTGTCTTCCTCTGTCCCCAGTTACCAGCATCGTCTGTTCAGCGCATGTTCATGTTTGCAATTACATAAAATACTGAATCAGAATTGCTAATGTGTGCAGGCCATTCATATGTTTTTTTATTTAAATCAACATAACATTTGGCTCATTGCTGCTGCAGAAAGTATTGCGACCAAAAGAAAACCCTCATGCTAATAAATGCTGAACAGCTTTGAAAAGGGCCCCCCGAGATTAAACCTGTGGTTATTACCAGGGGACATTCACATCTTCCAAGTTAACACACAAACTGTAAAAATAGATCGATTGTGTTATTATACATTTATCACCGGACACAACAAACGTAATTTATGGTAACGCTGAGAAGCTTCTGGCGACTTTCCACTTGGCGCAAACCTACCAGAAGCCGGCGGCGCCAGTGGAGTTTGGGGTCTGAGTATCAATAAACACCTTGTAGTGAGATTCCGGCGGAAAAAAGAAGAGGAGGCTAAATCTCAGAGAGAGGGGCAAGGAAAATCAACCCATGACTGTGTGCGGTTGCTTAAGGAGGAGAACATCTGCCCCTTCTCTGTTCCATCCGCATTCGCGGCCTGCACACGTTGCGCAAGATCATACCTTCCTTGTACCGTGATTCGGGAATAAATTAAGATGAGCGTGTGGGTGTCTCCCGGGAAACGGTTATTGTGTCTTCCAGGAGAGGAGAAGATCTTGTGTTTGTGTGTTTACCGGTCGTCCATTGAAATCGAGCTAAAATAACCGGGTCGGCTTGACAAGTTCTAAGAGAGGTTAACTTGGTTGAGAACTCCTCTCCTTAATTATCGGATTCAGCCGTACCTGCCTGAAGGTCCCCGGAAGACGCACAGCCTGACACATTTGCAAAATGCAAACAGAGGAGGACAAATGGACTTTAAAGAGACAAAATGGTCTTGTGATTCCACCCCCTACTCCCTGATGCAGCTGCCAAGTCCTGACATGATATTACAGTGATTAAAACGTTTCTGCTGAAAGGATCCAGCGTCTCTGTAGGGGACAGGATCTTGATGGGACGCTCATGGGCAATAATGTCACGGCAGGCTCACGTCAGACCACTTTGCAGATGATAGTCTTACTGGCTTTGACATGGGTCTGGGAGATATCAGGCCATTACGGCTGCTTTTTCACATTGCGGTCCTTTTGTTTTTTTTTTTTAATCTGTTTTTTGAGGGACAGAAAATAAAGAAGCAAAACCTTTAGCCCTTATATAAATTCAAACCCTCCCTTTTCTTCTTGGGATCCGCCATGTTGTTATGACACATGTCCTTGACTCTCCCAAATGAAGGAAGCCGTCTTGCTTGGGGCTCTGGAAGGTCAAATAAATTTAACCGTGACACCCTGACGTGTTTCTTTGTGGGCAGCTCCACTGAGGTGTTCTACAGAAGTCCACGGATGGCTTAATTCGAGTGAAAGGAACATGACAAGGCGTGTGATGGGGTGGGGGCTGTGGGATGGACTGACGTGGGGGTGTTGAAACCCAGCTACTGGGTTCTTGCTGTTTTCAGTTACTTATTGAGCACATGCTTTTCTCCCAAATGATTCACAGCGTTAAGTTACTGTATCGTATCGACTGACGGTAAATATCTGTACCTGTACCATAGTAGAGGGTGGAATACGGGCCTGGGCCATAACCGCTGTGGTACCTGCTCCTTCTCTGGATACGAGGGGACTACGGACAGCAGGAGGTGATAAGTTGCACGGCCAGGATCATCCATGTTCTTGGAGGCTGCACACACACACACACACACACACACACACACACACTCCTGCTGCCTATTGTGGGGAGGGCCTGATAATATTCCCCTTGTATCAAAAGTCCTGCTTGTCTGGTACATCTTTTGCTCACGAATATTCATGAATTCACGCCGACTCAACTTATCAAACAATTACTCTATTTCTATATATATACTATATTTCCTATCAACATTTGAAATTGCGCTCACTTTTTTTAGAGGGCCATTTGGATCCTGCGGTTCCGTCACCTTTGTCTGAGATCGATGCTGGCGCGCAAACCCCCATTTTCGCGGCCGCGGTCATCATTACGTCGCTGAGGCGCGTGCGTACAAGTCGCGCAACAGATCACGAGCGGCACAAAAATTCCGACGACGTCACCCGCGTTGCATCCGTGACCTTCAGCGACGACTGCATCCGAAAGAGCAATAACGCTCCTATTATTTACCTGCCGAAAGAGTAAACGTGTGTGAGGAAGATTGTTCGGCTTCTCTGGTAAGAGACGTCCTCCTTCCGGTTGCCCTTTGAAGGTTGCCTGATGTAATCTGGTTTCAAATACAAAAATATCTTTGATGTCCCCAAAGGAAAACCAATTACAGATTCAGTGTAGGTGCACAGTCACGCTGGATCATCAATCACCTCCCAGAAATATTGAAATAAGGAAACAGTCGGTAAAAGCCGGCTGTTTTCCATAGTAATATGCATTGTTGGTAAGACTGCAGCGCATGAATAATGAGCTTTCCGGGATGTTATTGTAGTCGCCGTTTCCCAAAATGATGATCTCTACTTGTAAGCAAAAATCCCTTATTTCTCTTGGCATTTCTATCGCCGGACGCCATCGAGCAGACTGACAGTCGGTGTATTGGACTCATGAATTACGACAAGCAGGCCGCTACCCATGATACTGTCTACCACAGAGCAGCTCCGGAGCTCCAGGCTGGGCTGCCGTCTCCCTCGCTGAGAACACCTGTCATTCCTCAGCATCAGCACCACGTTTTGCCCGTCTGACCCCCAGCTCGGGAGGATGGTGTGACTTTCCATCCCCAGCTTATGCCTCGTTCCAGGACAAGATCTCAGATCAGGCAAGGCGATGGGGACGCTGGGTAGAGAGCGCATGAGCCCCACCCTCCCATAGCCCTATAACCTCACGTGTCCCCTCTTTCTTTTGCTTGCCCTCCGTCGGCGGTCATGCAGAAAACAACCACAGATAGACAATCAGCAAACATCGCGTTACGCGACTTTCCATATGACTGTGCTTGGGGTGACCGTTGCTCAGGATAAGGGAACTAGACAGCAGATTAGCATAGCTTTATAAAAGCGATGGAAAATAATAACTCCTGAAGCAACAGCTACTTTATGTAACATTAATAATGTCCTATAAACATCTGTCTCCAATTCTGCTGGATATGCGCATTCGGCGCTTATCATTTTTTTTCAAAAACCTTCGACCGGGAATGCTTCTTGTTCACCTTCATAGGCTGATTTATCTTTTTAGCAACTCTCAAGACTTTCAAACTTTGGGACAGGACACGACTTTATTGATCCCCGCAGGGAAATTTTCCGTACAGCAGCTGAACACAAGACACTTAAAATGATGCACAGAACAAAAAATATACAAGATAAGCAAAAATCTAAAATAAATGAGAGTAAGGAACACAGTTAAATTGTTTGTTGGTTATGGCTGCGGGTGGCTGTTGATAAGGACCCCCGAGAAGTGATTCTTAGTGCACCAAAGTTGAATTACCCAGTGTCGTGGTGATCACTTCATTTTGGGGATATGATCCAATGTCCAGGATCGATATGATGGATTGTAGCTTCATGCTTCATGGAAGGAATTCAGAAATGTATGCGCTATAATCACTGACCAGCAAGTTTGTGAACCTTCACCCTTCTGCCTGGATTACTTATAAAATGTGGTCTTTTCTTGTTTAAATGGCTTAAAAACAAGAGAGTTTGTGTTCTGGAAGGACCAGGTTAGAGTCTAGTCCTCAACCCACTTCAGATGTTGCGGTACGACCTGAACAGAGTTGTTCATGCCAGGAGTACCCCGAAACATCAATGAACCCAAACAGTTTTGCAAGGAGGAATGGTCTAAAGTTCCACTGAGCAAAGTGTGTTCACAAACTTTTTCTGGCAACAACCGGAGATGCCGCTGATGTCCGTCTGGTGATGGCGAGGTGAGGAGCAGCTCTGCTGTATTCTAGACACCAGGGCAACTGAAGTTAAACTGCTGTCTCAAAGGTACCATATGAGGGCCCCTCTGGAACTCGAACCAGCGGCATTCAGATTGTAAGCACAGTTGTATTGTGAACATTGGAGTTACAAGATTTCAAAGATCCATCAATTCAGTTATTATTAACTGCTTAATCCTGGTCAGGGTGACGGCAGCCCAGAGCCCCTCCTGGAATCACCACACCAGGCTACAAAACTACACCCTAGATGGGACGCCAGTCAATCGCAGGGTGACCACTCACACTCTACGGGCAGTTGAGAGTGACTAATTGGCCTGAAACATATGGCTTTGGACTGTGGGTGGAAGCTCATACCAACATGTAAACCCCACTGAGCTGGCCTAGAACCCCCTGTGAGGTGCCAGTTGCACCTCATCGTACCACTTTGCCTCCTCGATTCAACGATCCAAGACTATTTATCTATTTTTAAAGGCCCCATCGTCATTTATACATTTTCTGATGTTTCTGACAGCTGAAGAGTGAAACCAGGATTTCCTCATCTAACCTTTCAGTCAGGGGATCTATCTACTATTAAGCTTTTATTGATTTTGACTAACAGGGACTTTTACAATCAAAGCAAATCAAAAACAAACTTCTGCCAAATGTGTTTTAGTAAACAGTGGCGTTAACCAGTGCTTTGTGCGCCGCACCCTAATTCCTGCTGGATTTAAGGCTTCGTGGGCGGCGGGACTAGTTATTGTTAGTAACGGTGAAGTGAAGAAAATAAATGATATACCAGGCAAAGAGTTTAGGGAAATCAGGCTCTGTGAGGGGAATAAGAAGCGAGTAAGAAGCGAGCGTTTGCCCATGGAGTGTAATTCTCAAGTGACTTTTCAAGTGTGCAGCAAAGGATCAGAGGACTGTTTGTTAGCAGAGAAGAACCTTGAAATACTGGCGCGCTTTAATGAACGTCCCAGAGCCGTCGGAAACGTGCACGATATAAAGCACGCTACTCCATTTGTGGGCGTTCGGGGGACGCAGCACTACGTCTACTGCACAAAATATACTTTTCGCTCTCCTGACGTGGCCTTCAGGTGCAACCGAACATGTTGCCGTCGCCGGATCATAGATCATAGATCTTTCCTTTCCCAGTCCAAAACTCTCACGCAGAAGCATGCAGCAAAGCTAGTTGGTACCTGTGTGGAAATCCAAAAAGATTCTGAAGCTGCTACCGTGTTCCTGGTCCTGCGGATGACGGCTTTTGACCGCGGTTTCCTCCGTCACGTCTAACCGATCCGGACCGCGGCAACGATCCCCGAGACCTGCGAAGCAAATAAGAGCGCGCACGTGCTGTAACCAGACAATCCAGTCAAAACCAGCCAATATCTGCAGCACTGCTCGCAAACCTCCGATCTGCAGCCAAGTCTACAGCCATTGCCGAGATGGGAATTTAAATTCTTGCGCTGAGAGTTTTCCATTTCCTTCTATTCTCAGCGGGTGCTATTTTCAGCGAAACGCCTTCGTATATTTGGCCACAATATAAAATGTGCTTGAATTAGACAGTTTCAGCCGTGGAAAATTATCTTGCAACTGCCATTGCCGTCAAAGGCATGAATAAAACATTCAGGCCAAAAACTCATGAAAATGCATTTTTTTCCCTCAGAAACCTCCTTCGTTCTTTGCCCCCCAAACCGAGCAGCATGTTGTTATGATTCAGGGACATTTTTCAAGTACCGTCTCTGTTGTTATGCGCCGGGAATATGAAAGAACTGTTAACGTGTCCCCCGCCCCACGGCACCCCCACCTCGACAACTGCTGTAAAGAATACGCAGCGGGCCTCTGCACTGCTTTGCGGCGCCACCAACAAACTTAATCATCCTGTCAGAAAGTAGCTGTAATAGAATAGCTTGTAGTCAACGGCCGAGGCTCGCATTATCAACAAGAACAGCAGAAACGTCCTCCTGACCACCCGCAGCATCATCCCTTGCTGTCGACGAACCGGGACAAACACTGTTTAAACTTTCAGTTACACAGGATGATCAGTGCAAATGCTGACTTCCCCCTACCTGCAGTTTTGAGGGCATCACATGAAACAAGACAAGGATCAGATCTGCACGTTGCGATCCTCGAAATAGTCAGGATGCCTGCTTCTGCTCTGCGGTTTCCAGAAGCTTTCCTGTATTTCACGCCTTAGCTTCAGAGTTCCACAGACTGGTACCAAACGGACCGGGAGCTGAGTTTTCCCGACACAGTCGAAGTCTTCGGCATGGTTGTGATGGTGGTGGTGGTGGGGGAGGGGGTCAGCGTCGGTGCCTCTGGTGTTTTGAATCAAGCTCAGCCTGTGTGGCGCTAGCTGTAGTTTTAGCTGTGTCTTTCCACTAAGTGATCTGTTGTGTCCAGCAGTCCAAAGACGTGTGTTTCATGTGAATTTGTGACTTTAAGTAGCTGATAGTGTGTCTAAGTGAGTGAATGAATGTGTGTGACTGCTTGGGGATGGTCTGGAGTTCTGTCCAGGCCGTTGTTTTTCTGGGCTAGCCTTTGGATCACTGACACCCTGCACTGGACCAGCGGTTAAGGGTGGACTGATGGATGAACGTCAGAGGTATCACACTTCGGAATGCTATCCTCTACGTGAGGCCTTCTGGAAAAATTATCGTTTCTATGACCATATCCATGAAAATACACCTTCACTCATCCCAGTGGTTATAAATACACATGCAAAGCAACCCTGGCCTCTGGAGGTGGGGGAAAGAAACCATATACAGAAATTACAAAATGTAAGCATACCAGGAAGCCTCATTTCCGTGACCCTGTGCAGCTGCTCTGAAAAGGTCACGCAAATGAAGCAGAGGTAAAAGGGGCAAACAAGTGACATTCAGGAATCTGTGATGTCAAAACGGACCTGAGCCAGGCCAGGGGTCCAGCGCAGCCGGGCGCGAGCGAAGCGATGACTCACCTAGATCAAGGCAGCGCTTTGGCCCAGTTCAGAATCACTGGCTTGGGCGTGAACTGAGTAGCCAAGGCAGGAGTCAATACCTGGCAGCGGTGTCCACACGGGTCCTGTTTTAGTGTGTAGCGACAAAATGTTGACGCAACGGCAGCGGCAATGCAGACGGATATCATGCTGCACACAGACCGATCGTCATCCAGTTGGGATTCGCGAAAGAAAAGTGCACACTGACTTGCCACCACTCTGCGGTACGTCCACCTCATCGTGTTGACGCGGCTGTGCAAACCAATTCGGTGCATTTCTAAACGGAAACGCAAATAGAACATTAATTTGGGATGCGTTAGTGTCTCACCTTCGTCGGGAGACGTGGCCATCTGTAGCCATACATTTTAAAAAGGTGGAAATGCGATGGCTGGTTGATGTTCCTTTCCCTGCGTCATGCTGCCTGAATTATTTCAGCACTTTCCGTGAGATGAGATGCAAACCAAAGCGGGCAAATATTTCACATAACCGAGTGAGCGAGCGCCATATTTTGACCAATTACACCTCCGTGCAAACACCGATGGGTTTCATAGTTTCGTGCGCTTTGTACAAAGTCACACAGATAAATAAGAACGAGTTGCATTCTAAGTGTTCCTTTATTTCTCAACGTCGCCTCGACGGATGTGATATTCATCATTAGCTGGCAACAGTTGGCTGGCATCATCTCCAAGTTCTCTCCGGGTTCCCTGTTGTCCTATTGTTCAATTTCCTTCAATCTGGTGTTTGTCACCGATGATGATTTTGCGGCAGTTTCCTCTGTCATCCTCCACATTTTTCAAGCACTTCTACAACATTTGTATTGTTTCTATGTGTGTCTCAGATAGACACGTGAGGCATATTCCCATCTGTACTTTTTGGGCCATTGAAGATGTTTTAGATGCGGTTAGATTTTTCTGACGTCAACTGTGGCTCCAGAATGTCTTCCACAGCACTAAAGCTGTCACTTAATGTGCTGCTGTGTATTACAAATGTAGTAAATCTGTAATATCGCCATGTTCATTACATGACCAATAAATACCACAAAGGCATCACGCTCACAACCCTGTGCTGCTCTCCAGACCAGTAAAAACCCCAAAGTGATCTTTCTTCCCAGACTTGCCAGCACCGATGCCAGTCACCAGGTGCTTTTTACCTTTTTTGTTCACCACAGAAGCTCTCAATCGCGGCCCCTCTGAGCACCTCTGTCAGAGCCAGAGCATCTAACTTTCCACCTGCCTTCACCTTCAGAGAAGAATCTCATCTTCACATTGCGCTTCAGGTCATCCGGCTCCTATAAGCTAGAAAACGCACCCTGACTCTTACCGCAGTTTCAGATCTCTAAGGTTTTACGTCTGCTAAACGTGTGTAAAAGCTTTTCAGTTAGCAGTGGGGCAGAGAAAATAGTTATTCAGCATCTGATAGCATTTTGTTTGCTGCACAAGAGTCTGGGGTTGAATGTAATATTGCTCTTTGCGAGGATAAGCGTGAGATTGTCTGCCAAACGATGGAGTTGTAACAGCCATAAAAAGTTCTCTGTTTTCCAGCAACAGACCCAACTCTCCGGGCGTGCTAAGCCGATGACGCCACCACGGCGATGTCCTGCTGCCAGCGCGTTCATTTCGATCCCATCTGCTGGTAATGAAGAGCCATCAGACTCCCAGAGCCTTCCTGTGCCTTATGTAACTCACAGGCCATCTATTGTAAGAACAGCTCAGCGGCTGAGGCGGGAGAAGCTCTCGGCTGCTGTTCCCACCAAAGTGTTCACACAACAAGGCCTGACGTACTCTACGGTTGAACGATGACGCTCATCGCGAAGGACGATGGAGCGCTCCCTGTATCCGGAACGAAAGCAGTGCCTTTTGTCACCTACAAGGGTCTTGCTCGTAAATCCTGAGCCGAGTTGAGATATTTTGAGTGCTGCGATTGTTCATCACACATCGCTGACAAATCCAGAGCTGCATCCTGCTTTTGTGAAGTGACTCAATAAGTATTGCTTTCTTCACGTAGGTTAGTGAGCCAGTACTATTTAAGAATAGTTTTAGTCATATCTTTGTCTTAACCTACTACAATTTTTTTAGTGGAACTGTTACTACCTCAGATATTGTCCTTTGCATTTTTTATGACTTACCGATGACGATAAACGGCTGTAAATTCAAGGACTG
This sequence comes from Arapaima gigas, assembly GCA_900497675.1. Lineage (NCBI taxonomy): Eukaryota > Metazoa > Chordata > Actinopteri > Osteoglossiformes > Osteoglossidae > Arapaima > Arapaima gigas. Next base: position 13,703 of record UFQX01000473.1, on the reverse strand, counting down.
CAGCCGTTCTGAAAACGCACCAAAGTGACGCAATTGCGTCTCTTCGCAACGCCTGATCTGAATCCCATAGAACTGAAAGTTGAATTTGGGAGAAGCAGCCATCAGTTCTGAGGGAACTGGAACACTTTGCTCAAGAAGCAAGTGGAGATGTGTAGAAATCTCACCCAGAACTACAGAAAGCACTTGACTGCAGTTACTGTCTCTAAAGGCTGCGCTATGAAGCATTAGGGTAACAGTACCAATATTTTTGTCTGTTATTTTCTATTTATTTTATTATATAAAATAATAAGTCATAAATCAGAAGCAAAGTTGCTGTCTTATTAAACGTGAACTAAACAATGTTGGATATCAAGCACTGTTGTCAGTTTCAACTTAATTCAGAGAACATTGTGAGTTTTTTGGAGAAAGTGGAAGGGTCCCCAGAATTTCAGCTACGTCTGTACGTCTCACACAGAAGCCTAGACTTTAAAGAAGTTTTGTTGCATCGCCACGATAGGATTAATGTGTGTTTGTGCATTCTGTTAAGAAGCTTACCTCGGCCTCTTCCTGTTTTATGACACTGCTCCTACAGTATATGTAAGGATTATGTAAGCTTTATACAAAAATGTATAGATCTTCCCAATTCACACAGTCACCAAACAAATTTTTGCTTTTATGACCCTCAGCAACCTGCACTCATGTTTTGCTTTGCATGTCATATTTTCCCCTTTTGCGTGCAAAAATGTGGAGCGCGAACAGGAGTTCCGGAGAAAATATGTGCCATCTGGATATTTGCATTCTCGCAAGGCATGAAAGAAGGAAGGAAGGAAACAGGTGAAAATCCCCTGAAACACAGCTGACCCTGACGTACAACTTGGTTAGGCACCGGCGGCCCGGTCACAAGTAGAATTGGTCATAAATCGGATCGTACTTGTCACCGAGTGTGTAGTCCGCCATACGGTAAGTGTAATATATATTAGAGTGGCATGGTGACTCCCAGAACCTAGACTGGTCAGATATGAGTTCAAATCCAGCTCAGTGTGTGGAGTTTGTATGTCCTTCCTGTGTCTGCATGGGTTCCCTCCCACTACCCAAAGATGTGATTCAGGTTGATCAGTCACTCTAAATTGCCCATAGTGTGTGTGTGGTCACCCTGTGATGGACTGGAGTCCCATCCTAGGGCTGATTCATAGCCCAGCACCTTCTGCTTCTGGGATGGGCTGTTGACCCTCCTCAAGATGAACAGTTAGCAATAATGGATGGATGGGGAACAGTATATTATCCATAACATTAAGTAATTCAGTACTGAATTCCTCACCAAAGTTGATACGACCGTAAGATGTAGGAAGTGCAGGTGACGTGATCTTTTGCAACTTTTCTGCGAGCTCGATGATGGCCGGTCATCGGTCGGAGTGTAACTGGTGCAGAGGTGGAGCTGGTGCTACTGGGGGTATGATGGGGGTTGTGGGAAGATGTTTGCTGCTCATGAGTGTCATGCCACAGACTTTTTGCTGTGAGTTCAGTTCTGTGAGATGCACAATGAAGGGAAGATGTGGTGAATTAATCTGCCACGTCCACGTCTTTGTGTCATAACACCGGTGGGAACAACTAACACTGTGTGTTGCATAGTGTTTTAGTCACAGAAGGGAGGGAAGGGCCGTGGTGGAGCAGATGCAAAAAGATGGTTGCTGGCTGTGTGAGGGTGGGGAGTGGCCATCGTGTCACAGCACACAGTTTCGTACAGCGTTCACCATATACAGTTGTTATGCAACCATGTCACATGTCACATGCACACTGTGCAGGTACACGTGCAAAGTTTTAATGCATTTTCATAACATTTTTCATCTACACTATAAGCTATAAGTGAGGTATAAGTGCTCAACTGTATCGTAGTGCTGTATATGTTTTTTTGTACGGCTGTCAGCAAAAAATATCGATACGCATTGACATCATACATCTACTGCACAGATTCTATATGTTGTACATTAGAAGATGTTAATTTATGCAAGTTTTAGTTAAGCTCATTTGCTTACCAGAATTCTGGAAATCATTAAAAATAATTTTAAAAAAGCAATTTTTGTTCTTTTCACTTTTATTATTATTGGTATTATTACTTAATTTATTATTGTCCATCGTAAGTGCGAGTCTGTTGTATGGTGAGTATGTGGTATGTCAAAGAAAACCTGTAACACAGGTAACCTGTAACACATGCACATTGTGGTGGCGGGGTTAGGATACCACAAGCACTCAGCTGGGTCTTAGGCTGAAGATCTCCAAAACAGGATAGATTTTATTTAGGAAATTAAATAAGTTGCTCTACCTAAATAAGTGTAGGATTAATGTTTATTTAAACTTCATTCTACTACATGCACAGCTATTATTCCTCTCAGTCCTTGTAAAGAGATTCAGGTCAGGTACGATCCGTTGCCTGGTCCAGCGGGAACTCATTCCCTCAGTAATGGGGGCAACAGGTTCCCAAATGTTTACAGCTGCTGCCCTATACCGGAAAGCCTTAGGTTTGAATCCTATCTCCTACCTAAGGTACTTAGCACGAATTGCTTGAGGGAGAAGCTACGCAGCTGTATAAAGACGTAAATCGTTGTAAGTAGCTCGACACTGTAAACCACTTGAGAGAAACATGTCAACTAAACGAAAAATGAAAGAATTCAACCGGCAAACCCCCCACCAAGCTGCCACAGTTTACCCTCGGAACTGTAAGTCCCTCTTTTTCTAAAAAAAAAAAAAAAACGCATATTAGCTGATTATATACATTTCCGTTCTGAGTCACACGAGCACTTGAAAAAATTAGCAATCATTGTAGAAGTTTAAAGTGTAGCAAACAGTCTGCAAATATCATTCCTCAGACTGCCAAGCGTAAGAAATGTCTGTGCAATAACTCTAGAAAGGGACAGAAATGCTGTATTATAAAAATGTGCAAATACAGTGCAGAGCACTTTCAGCAGTTGTTCATTCCACCTCAAGTTTACATCAAGGGTGTAACGAAAGTGCATCTACGTGTTTATGTTTAGCCGATAGCGGAGGCGGCTGTTTATTCACACGCCGCCAGAAATTTTCACGCTTCAACCAGCTTCATCTACAAGGAGCTTCATTCTCCTTCAGCGATCGCTCACACCAGAATCCTCAGACTGACTAAAGCACATCTGGGGAGACCAGAAGAGCTCAAAGAGCTGCTTGCTTCAGCAGCTGAGCTGCCTAAACACTTACTTGCCAATGAGCAAGTGTTGAAATTTAAAGATTTTTTGTCATCCATACCTGCATTTCTTTGGTTTGCAGTGGAACCAAACAAAAAACTGTGAAAAGAACTGAGTTCTTGCTCATTCTACAAAGTCATTCTAAAATGATCCTGACAATATTACCGGTACTTTTAAAAGTTATAAGAAATAACTGTATTGTAGTGATACTTCAAGCAGACTATTCTCCTTTAATAAGTACCACAGGTGTCTTCAATCTTATAATCACACATTCAGCCGGTTTAAATGGAGAAAAGTCCTCTCTCTGCTGTTATACGTCCCAGTGTATATCCCACTGAACATGGAAACAAGAAAGAGAAAGAGAAAGAGAAAGAGAAAGAGAAGCAGAGAATTTATCTGAGAAAGTTAGAAAGAAGGTAACAGCCAAGCATGGTCAACATAAAGACTACAAGACCATCTCCAAAGAGCTTGATGTTCCTGTCGCTGCTTTTGACAATATTGTCAAGAACTTTCAGACCCCCGAGACTGTAGCTAGCATCCCTGGGTGTATCTGCGAGAGGAAAGTTGATCCAAGATTGAAGAGAAAGAACCAAGGCAAACACCAAAACTGATCCAAACTGAGCTTCAAGCTCAACGTGCAACAGTTTGAAGTTCACCATCACTGAACTGCACCAAGTTCACTGTCTAAATGAAAATGGGCTCCACGGTAGAAGACCCCACTTCTAATAGAGAAACACAAAAAAGCCCAGTTGGTGTTTATGTTTATGTTAGCATGTTAACATGCTACAGTCCTTCTGGAAGAATTTCCTTCAGACAAAATTAGAGCTATTTGGTAAATCACACCAGCTGTTCACAGAAAACAAAATAAAATTTTTAAAGAAAAGAGCACCATTCCTACCATGAAACATGGAGGAGCTCACTGATTTTTTTTTTTCTTTGCTGTCTCTGGCACTGGGTACCTTGAATCTGGACAGGACAGGGGACAGGATTAAATCAGAAGACTATTGGAGCAAAATGTAGAACTCAGCATCAGAAAGCTGTGTCCCAGTTGCAAGTCATGGGTCCTTCAGCTGGATAATGACCTGAAACACCCCAAAAAGCACCCAGAATGGATGAAAAGGACGGTGGACCTTTTTGAAGTGGCTCGATGTGAGTCCCGATCTGAATCCCCATAGAACTGTGGAAAGAACTAAAAGTTACAGGTGGGAGAAGCAGCCATCAAACATGACAGAAGTGGAGTAGTTTGCTCAAGAAGAGTGGGCTGAACTGCCAGTGGATAAGTGTAGATATCTCATTCAGAGCTGCAGAAAGGGCTTGAGTACGGTTATTGTCTCTAAAGGCTGTGGTACGACGTACTAGGGTAAGAGAACCAATATTTTTGTCCGTTATTTTCATTCGTTTTATTATTTAAAATAAGAACAGTAAGTCATAAATCAAAAGCAGAGTTCCAGCTTATTTTAGTGAAAAGGGTACCAACACTTTTGGCTAAACTTCTGAATTCAGCCAACAGGCTGACAACAAGTACACCTGTGAGTTGTCCATAAGCTAGAATTTTGTGCTTAGTATGTAAACTCTCTGGCCATTTTATTAGGTACACATTTTTAATAGGATCTTCTTTTGCCATTAAGACGGCAGGGATTCAGCTAGAAGGTGCTCCACTTGTTTCATAGGGCTCTTTGACCATGGTGGTTTGTCAGCTTTGCTGTTTCTACGGATGTTTTGATGGCAAACTCATTCTGTTAACGACACCATACAGCATTTTTTAAAATACTTCTTTTGTTTTTGTTCTAAATAATCACTGGGGGGCTTGGATCGCAGGATGGCGTAGAAGCGTGGATCTTGGGGAACAGGTAGGTAAGCAGAAAGCAGTGACAACTCTCTCAGGCATACAGAGAGGAGCACTCCCACAGGTTGAGACTCCACAAAGCTCTCTGTCAAGCAGCTTCTATTTAAAGCCAGTCCTGACTGTACGACTGGAGACGGGTTCACCAGGGCTGATAGGTTGTTCAGTGTGAGGAGCCCTGCAGGTCAACAGGGTAGTTATTCCCAGGCCTTATGATGCATCACTGTTTCAACGTCAGATTGAAATCAACAGTAGACGGAACATATATGATCCTCCAGATTTTCTTTGCATTTACAAGAGCTTAAAAGCAGTCTGTAGCATCCCTATGATATCATATTAGACTCTGTAAATCAAATCACAAAACCAGAGTTATCCTTATCTAAACTTTATGTATTTGATCAGCATATTAGAAGATAACCAACTTATGAGTTATTGGCTTGGCATGTCTCTCATGAGACTGGTAGCCTTGGTGACTGGAGGATAAATCAAAGGTACAAGAAAATGAAAAAGACAAATTAATGTCCTCAGCTTTGATGTGAGGGTCCTCAGAGCCATTAATGCGAGGTCACAGGTACATTCAATACCACCTGAGCAAATACCCCGCAGTACAGCAAATTTAATTCATATGGGCTCTGCTCCCCAAACATGCTGCCATCAGGAGAACAAAGTGTCCACGATGCCCTGATGTGAATGCTAATCTAAATATATGGAATGGTTTATGAATAAGCATTATTGAAAATCAGTGTTAGATACCGTGAGACATCAAGGGCAAATATGCTAAGGAGGTAGTTTTTCTGTGCACTGCACTTTAACCTTCTTGCATATGTAATTGTGGGGATGCTATTAGGCATCAAAACACGCAAAGACAGCAGCACCTTTGGAATAGCCTGAGATTTATTCAAGCCGACAGCAGCCATCTTTATAACACCGAGCAATTATTATCAGACAACGGGGACTGAGGCTGTCACTGGTGTCCTTATTGCTGTTATTCTGTCTGTGATGAATAGTTAAATACTAGGAGTGCATCAGGATGTTAACAAGTTAAGGACATTTATCAGAACAGGCATTGATTAAAATTCTAAGCAATGAACGTGCCCAGATGCTGGTCAATATGAGTATATGAGTGCTTTTGTCTTGAAGGCTGCTGGAAGAGCTGCGCCATGTCTTTGGGTGAGGTGTTTGACCCCCTCCCAGCATTAGAAGCTTATTAAGTGGCGATAAAATGATGTGATGCAGCGATTTAGAATGATGGCGTGTTAGCACACAGCGGCTTCACCGGGTCTGACAATTACCATGCTCCACGGCCCAGGAGAAACCACATTTTGTTCTCCCATCTGTATAAGGCAGAATGACAATAAGGTGAACTTTGAACCTGGGTGAGGCTGGATTGGTGTATATATACAGGTACAGTAACACCTCAGATGGTGCACTTTTTTATTTTAGCTCTGAGCAGTTCTTCATAATAGTTTGCCATATTTAAGAATACAAAAATACAATATTTCACAATGAAATTTTTCAAATGTTATATCTGTTACCTGTAAAATGGACCCTTTTCTGTGCGTATTTGCTATTATTAAATGTATGACTAATCTATTTGGTATTTAGTTGCTCATATGCAGATTTCAAGTTCCATTTATGCGATATGGTTTCAGTAAATGCTCAGTTTCTCAACAAGACGTATAAAGTGGCAGAACGGTAATCCAGGTATTACTCTACTGCTTCCATAATATTCAAAGAGGTCCTGGGGCATTTATGCATTCGCCATAAGCTGGTTTGGTTGGCTGAGTAAGGATGGGTCTAAAACTGCTACAGTTTCTGTTTCGAGCGTTAAATGAAATGTGAGTTTCTTAAATTCGGCTAATGCTCAATAACAAAACGACAAAATAATGTTGTTGACTTTAAACTGGAAGCCTCTACATATACAACTTCACTCCATAAGCCAGGATTTTTGTGGCCACCAAACCTTATATAGCAACTAAACAGACCGAGATCTTAACGGTTAAATTATTTTTGCACGGTAAAGTCGCCACTTTGGATTGCTAATGAAAAGGGCAATTGTCCTTAAAACAGTTTAAATTGGAAATGCAAAGTAAAATTAATTTTATTAGAAGGCTGGAGAACAAGAACAGGACCAAAAAGGTTTCAAAATTAAATCCCAAGAGACTTTGGACTTTCTCTTTTGGTAAACATGCAGTTTTACGACCAGGTGAAAATGGCGTAAAATTTTAAGATATGCATATCACTTTGGATAAAAGCATCTTGAAAGTATGTGCAGCTCCCCTTTTCTATATGGGCCAAGGACAAAGTGCTCAAAGTGCACATCTCCAGTGGCCCCATCTTGTCCTGGACCATTTTTTAAGGGATATGATGGGTCCACAAGGGGAGTGGAGGTCAAAGAGGCTCCCGACTTATTTCCTCAGGCTGGGCGACTCTTGCCGGCAAACACGCGCTCTTGGACAGGGTTAAACTTTTGCCAGCCGGAGTGGAGGACATGTGGGTCTCGAGAGGGAAGAAGCGGATCTCACGGAATCAGAAACAGTGGCTGCACTCAGTTCCTGACGAATTGCCGGTCCATTATCTTTAATTCATACAAACAAATTAAAGCAAGGAAGCTTTTCTATTGACAGCTTAGATGGCTGTGTTTTCCACATCTTTATTAACATTAAAACAACTTCAGTAGGGTTGGGAAAGCATCTGGGTTCGTATTTAACGGAACTCCAGTCCCTTAATTGTGTACATTTCCTGTGGATTTAATCCTCTGCCTTCCTGGTGTATTTCTGTTGGGAGCGAAGACATGAGTGGCCGAGTCCAGTTTTGTTCCCCCCATTAAGTTAATAAAAGATAACTGTGGGTGTTGACGCTTGAGTCACATCGTGCAAGGCACGGAAATGGGAGGGGATGTGAAGTAACAAGACGATTTTTTTCATTTGGCCCTAATGAGCTGACCTTTACAGGAAAGTTCAACATTTACAAACAGATGGTTCCTGCACCCTCATCAAGACATTCTACTTCCAGATTTGAACACTGCTCTCATACGTATTCATGCTGAAGGACTCTGTGATATGTTCAGCAGATAAACACTGGCTGACCCTTTACTGCCGCACATTTTGTTATATACACGGAGTTGCCAGTTTATTAGATACACCTATCTAGTTGTGTTTTGTGCCTCTTTTTGGCCTTCAGAAGATCAAACCTGGCCGAATTCATCTGGGCTATGACTGTACGAGGTGCTGGATGCGTTGCACAAGAATAATGTACAATGCAGGAATGTTTGTGTTGTGTAGTTGCTGCAGAATGGACAGCTGCACAGTGGACTGCAAACAGCCCTTCCCACCTCGTTCCAAAGATGCTCAGTAGGCTTGAGATGTGGGAACTGAAGCAGTGAAAACTTGCTGTCATGTTCCCAAAAACCATTCTGTGACGATACGCCCCATGTGACACAGTGTACTATCATGCTAGAAGTGTCCATCTGAGTGGGGATGAACTGTAGTCATGAAGGGATGATCAGCAGTGATGTTTCGGAACATTGTGAACTTCAAACGTTCTAAAGCTGGTCTGAAGGGCCCTATTTTGTGCCAGGACAATATGCCCCACAATGTTAGACTGCCACCACTGGCCAGTTTTGCCAAAACCAAACAGGATGGCACCATGGACTCGTGTTGCTTGTACCTAATTCTGAACCTTCCATCAGCACAGTGAAAAGAAACCTGGATTCATTCAACAAAGAAACTTTTTTTCCACCGTTATGGTCCAGTTTTGTTGCTCCTGTGCCCATTGGAAACATGCTTACGTTTGCTGACAGCATCACCACCTGAGATGATCTTTGGGTTAGTAGCCATCTTGAGACAAACTCCAACAAGGGGGATTACAAGGCCCAAGAAGACAGCCATTTGGGAGATGCCAGACCTGGCACGCCTAGCTCCAACTATCATGCCACGTTCAGAGTCACCAAGGTCACTTGTTTTGGCCAGAACCTGTAACAACTGCACCACCTGCTGCCCCTCTTGTTTATTCACTCCTCAATCTGCTGAGCAGCAAGGTCAATGAGTACAGCATGATGATGTCATTTTCAAAAACTGTCCTGCATAGCAGGTGCGCAACCTCAAAGAAACTGGACGGTTTTCTCTTACAGTACCTTGCACCAAGTAGAAGATAGTCCAAGGCTGCAGATCTGAAGGTTGCATTGAGAAGGTGGTGCGTTTTGTTCAAGGAGTACCAAGTGTTTTTGTGCTAAATTGTGCGTGCGGAGTGGGATACGCAGTCAAAGAGCTGCTGGGGAGCCGTCCAGGTGTTCTTTCTGCGGCGAGTTGGCGGGGGTGCCGTGATCGGAATATGACACGCTGCTCATGCCCCCTGGGGGAGAAGAGGCGCCGCCTGCGTCCCTTTCATTTTATTTATCGAGGAAGGCGGAAGACAATGCCGCAGGGACATGAATATACTTACTGTTGAATTCCATTCCAAGCGTTGACGGCGTCTGCGGAGGGAGGGCGGTGAAGGTAGAAGCCATTTACGGCATCACTGTGGGGAGGATGAAGACACAGTACATACCAAGAACCTGGTTGGGGCCGTAGTCGCTGGCTTGCTGAGAAATGGCACCAGCGGCAAAATAAATTGTTCAGGTGTGCAGGTCTCCTTAAACAAAGGAAAATACGACGCACTGAGGATTTGACAGGCAATTTAGGGCCGTATCATCTAGTTTACAGTTCAGAGTTTAATGTGTAAATAGTCCCCCCCCCCATTTGAATAAATGTAGCCAGAGCAGCCTAAAGAAAAGGAAAAGCTGGAAGTTTCCTCTCAGGTTCTATAGCACTTTACTTGTTTTCAGATAACAGAGATGAACAATGAATAACCCAACCTATAAAAAACCTAGTGAGCCATTGGTACTGGAACAGAAGAGATGACTCCTGACTGTAATTCTGAATGTTTGCCTAATAATTCTGCATCTACAAATGTTATTTTTATCTGTTTGTTTTCTTACTGGACCGCAAAACTAGAATCTTGGCTGGAAATATGAAAAATGCATATGGGAAGATGGCAAGTAAGCAAGAATGAATGAAGAATGCAATTTTAAACAAAGGAACAATGCTGTGTTCAAACAAAAGAAAGAACAGAGTACAAATGAAACTGTTCATTAAATAACTATGTTAAAAAAAAAAAAATTGTTAAGCAATTCCTGACTCTTCAGGACATTATTTTCACTTAGTTTTCTTTACAGATCTTTTGAATGGGCAGCAGACTGGAATATTGTCCAGTAACAACTGAAAGTCTGCAAAGGAAAGGTGCATACATACATACATACGTATATAAAGAAAAAGAAATCAGTTCCTCAAAAAATGCCTACGTCACAACTACACGTTTCTAAATAGTTTTATCTGCGGTTTAATACCGTCTCTAGCAACTGAGATTAAAAGCGGTGCTGATGGACGTTCCTGTTGCTCGAAACTTTTCCTTGATTCTTTGCTCACATGTCTGGGAGCTTAAAGTTGGACACCAAAGTGGCCTTTAATTCGGAGATTCCTGGCCTTCAGCTGCCGATGCAAACGGAAAAAGTAGCTTCAGAAGTGGAAGTCTGGTGACTCGGCTTTTTTTTTTGCAATGGTTCTTGCTCATTAATACCCTCCGAGAAGTTAGCGGGGTTTAAAGGTCTTTGCGGCAACTTTCGATGCACTTTTATCCGCTCCTCCATAATTAGTCTTTCGAGCTCCTTCAGCAGCTTAACTCCTGCGATGCATAGATGACTGGAAAGAGCTGCGCGAAGCCGCCTTACATAACCGGTTTAGCAATGTCTCCTGAGTTCTCTGGACACATCTGACTCCACAACCTAGTCTGGCCCCCACGTCCTCTCAGCGTCTCAAAGAAGAAGACAGAAAAGTCATCATGTCTTCTGAATGACAGTAGGAGCCTTCTTAAGATCCAGAGGGGACATGTCATCCTCTCATTCACCTGTGTGCAACAAATACACTTCAGGAGGGTTTAAATCCGCAGGAACCAGTCTAGCAACAGGATGATGAAAATATAAGCCAGACTTTTATACTTGTTTATATATAAAAATTAAATATCGCACCATTTATTATTAATCCTGGGGTTGTGTTCCAGGCAAATTGGATCATTTCAACTTTTATTGATCACAAATATTCTTTTTTTTTAAATCTGAATGCTATAAAACTGCTTTCGTGCTGGGCTTCCGAGCACGTAAAATTCACGACCGCCAGTTTCACTGAATTTGACACAAATTTTGTACATTCGTTGTGTCTCGGATCAGATCCTGTCGGGCCAGAAGACCGAGACCGTGCAGAAAAACGGGGCATCGAGTGCAGAATTCAGGGTGTTGCACATAAAAAGGTTATAACTTCAAGGATAATAAAGGACGTCCACAGAGCATCAGTTCCACAAAGAAGTGTAGGACTTGGGATAATAACCAGGAACAAGGCTGGTTAAATATAAAAGACAGCATTAGGTCATCATCTATGTTTAAAGTTTACGCTCTGTGTTTTATTAGGGTATCATTTATACTTTATATTTTGCCAGCTGCAATGAGCATATCCCCAAAAAGAAGAAAGCCGTCTGAGACAGAGCTTTCCTTTAATACCTTTAGGTATTAAAAAGAGGGCAGTATCTGGAATTGAGCTGGTAAGAGTTGCGCACGGACACACACACACACACACACACACACACACACTATACATTTGATTGCAGACTAGAGGGGCCACAATGGTTCATGACTTTGCCGTGAGTGGGAGGACCTTTGTCTTACATTCTCTCCACTCCAAATCAAGTTTTAGCACCTGCAGCTGTGCCACTGTCACCACAGACCCACTCATCACGGGGGGGTGGGCAGCAGATCTACACATACAACCGTGGCGTTCGTTTGCCGTGACCTCCTCTCTCCGCCGTGCCGAAAATATTTGTGCATCCAGCAACAGATCCTGGAGCTAAATATAACTCTTTGCCATTTGCTGGGGCAATAAATCAAAATGAACGCGAGGTTTCAAAATTGCAGTCCTCAGACTGCCTTGTCAGACGTGATGTCAGAATGCAAAAAAAAAAAAAAAATCCACGCAGATCCAATCAAACTGACAACCTTCATCGCCAGCTTCGGCCATGGAATTCAATTTGAACGTGTCGCTTCTAACCGACGCTGTATTTCCTGGCGTTTCCTTTGGCTGTCAGTTTCTCATTTTACCTTTAAGGTGCGGAAGAACTGGGAACAAACACAATGTTGTACCTAAATGCGAGCGTGCGCCCCGATCGTCTCGTCATTTTTGACCAGTGTTGCGAGCCTTTTTGTCCGTGAATACTTCCGAAAATTCAATTTTTACGCCAAAGGGTCTATTTGCACTATTTAACCTAAGATGTCAGAAGAGCCGGTTGCGTTTCGTTATGACTTTGCGACACATAAACGAATAAGTGTGTGGAAAAAGCTTGAAAGGAGCAGAGGAGAGGAAAGCAAACTCCTGAGTGCAGAGATGAGGAGAAAACCTCGTACAAGGCCAGTCTGGTGCCCAACCCCCCGCGGGGGTGTTAATGTTACACAAGCAACTACTGCTTGTTCCTTTAAAGGCAAGGAAAAAGGCACAATTTTTGAAGACTTCCTCTGGGGAAAAGAAAAAAAAAACAAATATTAACATGACGAAACCCTAAGGGATGAGGGATAAAGGAATGACTTGGATCCCCAGACGTGAAGCTGTATAAATCATCTTTTAAAATGGCCAGACTGGCCAAACACAGCTGCAGTTGAGGCTGGTCTAACTTCTGCAGCGCTTGTCTTCACCTGTTCACCCTATTGATCTTTTTCTCTTCATATATGGGACCAGTTTCACCATCTAAATCCTGCTGGTTTCAGCTCTAGCTTGAGTGCGCGGTGCAAGTAAGATGCCGCATTTCGGGCAAACACGCGGGTTAGCAGTGTACAATCCCGAGTCACAGAAGCAGGCTCGCTGAGGGTGAACAGATGACCAAATATCGGTATAACCTCAGGCAACCTTAGTGGGCAAAATAAAAAAAAAAAAAGCTCAGTGTTTGTTATTAAATTTGACTTCAGCGGAAGAAAATGACTGGATAACTGAATTTTTAATCGAGGAGCCATTACAGATAATTCCTGTAACAATCTTAAAACAGTCTTCCAGAAACATATTAAATGCAAGACTGATTATAATAATTTTCTATGAATTTTTTTGCAGCTTACATAAGAGCATTGGAGAGGCTCTGAAGAAGTTGCTTCAGTGTTCACATTATAGGAAACTGGCAAAGCTGCACAAAACGGGTTTGATTAATCCTGACCTTTGCTGGAAATGCCAGAAGGAGAGAAGGAGATTCTCACATTTAATTTGGGGATACGGGGGAGTAATATCCTTTCTGGAATTAAGCTTTGGACATTCCTGTGATGGACCTCAGCCAGATTTCCTAATTTTTTTGGTCTGGTGAGCACATACAACAAATAAGGAAAGCACAGTTGTAAGTATAATACTGCTGCCAGAACAATGATTCTGGAGTGAAAAGTATTAGACTGGTCCTGTATTTGCACAGATGCTTGGCGTAGTTTCCATCTGGGCTCAGAGTGCTCTGGAGGGCCTGCCACCAAGCTAAGTTGTTGAGCACTGAGCGGTTTGACATACAGTACTGTGCAAAAGTCTTAGGCACCTGTGGGAAAAATGCTATAAAGCGAGGAT
>UFQX01000472.1:948844-1051442 GCA_900497675.1 Arapaima gigas | reverse complement strand
GAGCGGGGTCACCACCTGCCTCAGGTTTCCCGGCCAGCTGAACGCAGACCTGCGCAAGCTGGCTGTCAACATGGTTCCCTTTCCCCGTCTGCATTTCTTCATGCCTGGGTTTGCACCGCTCACCAGCAGGGGGAGCCAGCAATACCGTGCCCTCACGGTTCCGGAACTCACTCAGCAGATGTTCGACGCCAAGAACATGATGGCGGCCTGCGACCCGCGGCATGGCCGCTACCTCACAGTGGCCGCCGTCTTCCGCGGCCGAATGTCCATGAAGGAGGTGGACGAGCAGATGCTGAACGTGCAGAACAAGAACAGCAGCTACTTTGTGGAGTGGATCCCCAACAACGTCAAGACGGCCGTCTGCGACATCCCCCCTCGGGGCCTCAAGATGGCCGCCACCTTCATCGGCAACAGCACAGCCATCCAGGAGCTGTTCAAGCGCATCTCGGAGCAGTTCACTGCCATGTTCCGCCGCAAGGCCTTCCTGCACTGGTACACGGGGGAGGGCATGGATGAGATGGAGTTCACCGAGGCCGAGAGCAACATGAATGACCTGGTGTCCGAGTACCAGCAGTACCAGGACGCCACGGCCGAGGAGGAGGGGGAGTTTGAGGAGGAGGCTGAGGAGGAGATGGCTTAAATGTTTCGTCCACTTGAATGTTAGTTACCTTGTGAATGAATTTCCAGCCTATCTATATTCTTGTCTCAAAATAAATCAAGTCTTTTTTTGGTCAAAATGTCTAATATGTTGATGGAAACCTGTTGCTTTTGGCTACAGAAATCTTGTAGACACTCTTTTAATCATGTAATTATTAATTATATAATCCTGCTGCTATACCTTTGACTTCTGGTCACTGTTTTTTAGAACGTTATCAATAAAGTGATAGATGCACAATAAGTAGTAAAGAATCCAACTTTGCTTACCTGACAGAGTGTGTCCTGTCTGCACTGGCTTCAGCTGTTATGTTCTCTAATATCTTAACCAAATAAACTGCAAAATCCTCATAACAATAAACTTCCAAAAATGGGTGAGAACTTTTTTAATTAAAAAAAAAACAAAGGAACCAATAATCCTGCCATGGAACAAACCAGCAGCTGCCATGAGGTTGGTTGTCACAAGTAGTCAGATTGTGCTCCAAAACTAATAACATTTCACTTCTGTAAGGTTTGAAGGTAAAGAAGGTGCCAGTTTTTACCCAAATCTTCCAGCTTTCCTTTAATATCGGAATGAGGATTCTGCAATGAACTCGAGCTAAGACATCCTCATGAGAGTAAGACGTGACAACCAGCCCCAGTCCAAACAATGTGGGGATTCCATGATGATTTTGACTTCCCAATCCTTCAATGTGCAGCCAGAGCTGATCAGTGACACCCTAAAGAAAACCAGCACATTCTGGGGAGTAAGAACCAGCACAGACAATCCCAGACTTTAACTAAGGAGTGACTGGTTTGTTCTGGTCATTGTTCTAGATTTCCTGCCTTGACTCTGTAACCTTCCCAAAGTAAGCGCAGAACTTCCTCTTTCTGCCCTGAGTTACATGTGCTTGTAAACTGTTTACCCTCTCAGGTCAGTTCATTTGTTAGAGCAGAAATTTGTGGAACACCAGCCCTTCTGCATTACCAGGTAGAAGGTTCTGAGTCTGAATCCTACTGGTGTAGCACCGTTGACCATACTGCTTACCCTGAATCGATCCAAAAAAATGCCCTGCTGTATAAATGGGTGAATCAGTGTAAAAAGTGAAATAATATAATTTTACTTTTCACAAATGTGTAAATGAAGCTCAGTAATAACCCTTGGGGAACTACGCTGGGTTGTACCTTCAAATGGAGACCATCAGCCCTTGTGTGGTACACTTAACACCAGTACCTTACAGGAGCATGGTATAAGGTGTACCCAGCAGAAATTAGAATGGTTTTGCACGATTCATCGAGAGGTAGCAAAAAATATTTTAAATAAACACAAACTTCAAATCAATCACTACCATAACCACAGACCACCCTTATACTGTACCATCAAAACTGACTGCACTGATTCTCTTTTCTTACCTTATCTATCTATCTATCTATCTATCTATCTATCTATCTATCTATCTATCACTTATATCTATTCATATCAATTCACCTACTTATCTCTTCAGTTTGTCTGAGTCATCTGGTGTCATCATGCTGGCTGTTTAGTCCGCTGTGGTCAAGGAGAAACTACATTTCAATCTCATTTGCAGAAGGCAGAATGACAGTAAAGTGACCCTTGAAGCTCTTTGACACAACAAGAAGAACAGAAGACCTCACATTATGCATCTCAGGGGTTTCCACAGCCAACCAACAGGACGATTATGGTGGACTACACTGCCCCCTACAGGAAGCTGTAGTTTTACACACGGAAGTTGCTGATCATGAGGCGTGACTTTCAGACACTGAAAAAAGACAAATTGTGCCCTCTGTGAAAAGCATTCAAAAACTGTTACACTTGTTTATTCACACACACACACACACACTTGTCTGAATTCAACACATAACTGCTGCAGGGGCTCATTAAGTCCAACTGTTCAGTTTTCTGCTTAAATGACAGAAAGAGCTGTTTTATATTTCAGTTTCAGGTATGTGCACTTTGTACTCCTGCTGCTTTTCAGACAATAAAAATCCATTTCTGATAAGTTACAGCAGGTGAACTGAGCAGGTAAGCAGTTCCTGGAGGACGTTTTCAAATGCAGACACGTTTTCCAGCAGAATAAATACAGTCGTATTCTGTGGATATTTACAGTTGTCCATAAGGTAAGAACTCAGCTTTCACACAGATGTATGAACAGAATAAGTAAAACAACACGATTTTGCTGGTAGGTCATGTGTTCTAGTCCTCGTTCACCTTTTGAACCTTTCAAACGGTTTCTGTACAAATCAGCATGGTCTTTTAAATCTTTTCCTCTTAGTTGGGCTTCGTTGGCTGTCAAGAAAAAACAGACGTTTAAACCATTTATTCCTGATACAGTACAGAACATGTAGTGAATATTGTGATGAGAATGATGTTCAGCGTCAACATGACCTGTTTTGTGTGTTTATACACCTGGTGTCCAGAGAGCCTCACCTGGTGGGTCGAGGTCCACAGTCCTGAGATGGTTTGGAATGTTTTGTAGACTGGTTGAAAGAGGCATTTATGGATCTGTGTTATGAAAGTATATCCTTGTGCCCAGTGATTCCAGGACAGGTTGCAGATGGGTAACTGGAAATTCTGAAAGTAAAAATAATACATTTTATTTAAATCTTCACCTATCAGAATGTGAGGCCTTCAAGTCATTGACAGTTGATGACAATGTGGTTTTTAAACAGGCAGATAAGGAGGGAGCCGCTGTTTCTCAATCTCTCTGTGTTCAGAAAAGCTGCAGTAACTTGGGAGTCCCAGGTTTGAGTCTGGTTATATTCTCATCCCACAGCCACTGTTGGCAGTGAGAGAGTTACTGCATTAGAACATGTACTGTGTTCTTCATTAATACATCGCATGGATACAGGAACTGTGGTGGGACGTGTCAGAATACCCAGTTAACTTCCAGTGAAATAACCACCGAAAGTGCCACACGGGCAGGTCCAGATGTTACTTACTGATGAAATTCAAAACATGTTCCATTCATGATGAGTGAAAGTGTTGCTTCCACTCACAAGCAAGCAGTAAAAGATGAACAAAAGGAAGGGTGACATGCTAAAGCAAAGAAGGAACAGGCAAAACGGTGTAAAAGCTGTATTATGTCAGGGAAAGTGTTAAAGCAAAAAAGTGAACAGAAAAATTGAAGCATTAATAAAAAGAAGTACATTTAAATCCATCTTCTTTTAGTAAATTTGTCTACTTGTACATTGGATTTATAGACTGTTTATTAACATCTAAACTGCAGCTTCAGAGGACACAGCAGTTGAGTTTAAGAAACCAGGTGACATCTTCAGGTTCAATCTGGCATTAAGCCTCCAGCTGCAGCTGTGCAAAAGTCAGAGCTCTTGTGCCCTCGGGGTGTTTTGGTATTGTGCTCTCTGTTGGACTGTGAGTCCAACCACTTTGATGTTACAGCTGCTCACGTGTCTTATGAACTGCAAATTTGCTAGTTTTTATGTAATATGTGTCATAGTGATGACAGCAAAAGGCTGAAATGCATCAGCACAAAATATAAAAACATCTATGCGGTGCTTTCATTCCTAAATTTGAGTGTGGAATCCATTTTTTCCTAATGTGTGTGTGTGTGTGTGTGTGTGTGTGTGCGTGCGTGCGTGCGTGCGTGCGTGTGTGTGGTATTTTTTGGAATCCAGCACTAAGCTTGATGATTGTTGGATAAAATACACAAAAGAAATAGTTGTGTGAACATGGTAGAACCTCCAAGCAGATGACTGTCAGCTGCCCCTTTAACAGGCTGGTTGGAGACAAGATGACTTCACTGAGTTATTGTGCTGGGCTGTGGAAGTGCACATGTGAGCAGCTCTGCTGGTCCCCTGGGCTGCTGGTCAGTGACATATACTGACTACATGAACTTGAAGAATTATGTTCATAATTTTGATGCTGATAAAGTTTTCAGAAAACTTTTCTCCAAACGATATAGCACATTAATCCACCTTACAGCTGAATAAACTTCTGCCACATAGAACATTTTATGTCATAGTTCCGCTTTTAAATGTTTCTCCTAATGATTTAAGGCTGAACCAGTGTGGACTTACAGAGAGATGCTGTGCAGCTCTGGCCTCAGTTCTTACCTCAACCTCCTCACACCTGAGAGAGCTGGACCTGACTGACAATGACCTGCAGGATTCAGGAGTGAAGAAACTTTCTGTTGGACTGGGGAATAAACACTGTAAACTGGACACAGTGTAGATGGTCAGTAATGTGTGTGTCAGTGAGAATACAGTGTTCAGTGTGTGTGTCTCTCTACAGACTGTCTAGCTGTTGTGTCACAGAGGGAGGTTGTGCTTCTCTGGCTTCAGCTCTGTGTTCGAACCCCTCACTCCTGAGAGAGCTGGATCTGAGCTACAACCACCCAGGAGACTCAGGAGTGAAGCTGCTCTCTGGTCTACTGGAGGATCCACACTGTAAACTGGAGAAACTGCAGCAAGTACTGTGTGTGTTTGTGTGTGTGTGTGTGTGAGAGAGAGAACAGTGAAGTGCTGACAGTGTCTATTGCTCTTCCACTGTCACAGGGCTCTGAGTTTCCACACTGCACTTCATACACAGGCTGTGTGTCTCACTCACTGTGTCCTTCTGCTTCTCCTACAGTGTGGACCATGATGGATGGTGCAGGATCAGACCTGGACCACTCAAATGTAAGTGTGTTTGTATTGAACAGATGGACTTATTTAATAACATTTGCTCACACAGTCATGTGGTCAGTAGCTTTTTTGTCTCAGGTTTAATGAATATTTTAATGCTTGTATTTAGGAAATTAGTACATTAACCTTTTTTCTAGAAATATTGTGGGTCTAAATCAAAATATGTACAACAGTAATTTCTTACTTAAGTACTTGGAATTTATCCTGAGAAACTAATTCTTTTTCTATCAGTCTGTAGCATTTTTATACAATCGTGAAGTTTATTTCAAGAATGAATCGTTTCATTAATGGATCTAGTTTGGAGATTTTTCACCCTTGATGTTGGGAACTGCAAAGAGTAACTTTATACAATTTATTTCTTTTACTACTGACTGTGTGAAGTATTAGATAGAATTTGTTAAATTAAACACCATAGTTTAAACACTTTTCACTGAAGTTATATGTTTTTAAAAATGAAACTAAACAGAAACTAAACAGTTAAAAATCCTTTTATCATCAGTCTCCTGTGCTGTGTCACATGTAGATGTGTGTAAACTTTTATACACTGAATTTATAAAATACACAAAATGTGAAAACGTGATTAAAAATGATGCATTAAGAGCAAAAAAGTATTGAGAGAATTTAAATTTATTATAAATGTTAACAGTATTTTGATTTAATCTACATTTAGTCTGGAGATTAACGGTGTTATTCTAACTGTGTTCCACCTGCAGACTCCTGCCAGCTCACACTGGACCCCAACACAGCCCACACATACCTGTACCTGTCTGAGGACAACAGGAAGGCGACACGGAGGAAGGAGCTGCAGCCACATCCCGATCATCCAGACAGATTTGACCGGTGTCCCCAAGTCCTGTGTGTAGAGAGTCTGACTGGTCGCTGTTACTGGGAGGTTCAGTGGGGGGGAACTGGGGCTGATATAGGAGTGACTTATAAAGGAATCAGGAGGAAAGGAAACAGTGATGACTGTCTGCTTGGATACAATGACAAGTCCTGGGTTCTGTGCTGCTCTGGTGGGAAATACACTGTCAGTCACTATAACACATGCAGTGTCATACCTGGACCCCCCTTTGACAGAGTAGGAGTGTATCTGGACTGGGGGGCCGGCGCTCTGTCCTTCTACAGCATCTCCTCTGGTGAACCGACCCTCCTGTACAGGTTGACCTACACATTCATTGAACCTCTCTATGGTGCGTGTGGGGTTTGGTGGAACTCCTCAGTGTCCCTGTGTGACCTGGAAAAGGAACACACACCCACACACTTTGCATAAACTAGTGAAAATAGATCATATATTATGCACACAAAACACAAAGACACATGAAGAGAAGCCAAAGTGGTACGTTGCTTGTGGGAAGCTGGAGTATTAATGGGTTATACCACAGAAAACGACAGGGCAGATTTAGATGTACGCAGTAAGATGTTCAATAACACATATTGGCATTTTTTCATTATTAAAAACAAAATTAGATAATTGTTCTCAAGGCAAATATTATTTTCAGTTACTTTTGGATTAGTGTGGCAGCACTTTTACAACTTTTCCGAACTCAAATTTGCAAGGAACAGATTAAGGAGCTTTTGCCCCCCCACTGGCCTTCAAGGACATTTTAATGTGGCATAAGATCTTCCAAGACAGTGTCAATGTAAAGTAGTTTCAGGATATCATTTTCAGAAGTCAAAATGCTTTAAAGCTGATTTTCCATTTAAGTGTTTATTTGCTTTCATTTTATATTGTTTAATGTCTCACACGGAAAGGCCTGCTTGGTTGGCGTGTGGTGGTTTTAGTTGCAGTGTTTCGTGTTCAGCAGTCAGAACTACTAAAGGTCAAACTGCAGCTCCTAACTCGCAAGCTGAAGGAGACCTGCTTCAACCTTCTTCTCGTGTTATCAAACAGCCTCACTTGTTCCAGAAGATGGCACCATGGGACCATGTCTGCATGAAGCTTTGTGCATCAGTGGTACAGAATCAATGACATCTACACATACATTCTGCACCCAGGTCCTATTTCTCTCCACCAGAAGTCGTCCGTTCAGATCTCAGATGTAAATGTGGAGCAGAGCGAACCTTGGCAGGGAATCGATGCAGCTAAAATGATCCAAAAGGTGATCAGAAGGGCTTACTTTCAAATCCTTAGATGCAAAGTTTGAATTCCTTCTGGGACTGATTTTTGAAGCAACGAAGAGCCCCCCTGAAAGGTGACGATAACGTGGATTCAATCCTTTGTCAGGGACCTGGGTTTGAAGAGGGAAAGTCATCCAGTGGTGTCACAGTCCAAAGTACAATACTGCTGAGCACAAACATGCATCTGGACAAATAAAACCAGACCAACTGTTGACTTTGCTTCCTAGAACAAACGACCACCGGCTAAGACCCTCCACGAGCTTTTAGAGACAAGCAAACTGCTCAAAGCGCAATAAACACCAAGCAATCCCTGGCTGAAAAGACAGCTGGATGAATTTTGATGATGCAGAGCCAATTATCACCATGACAACTTTACCCAATCCTGGACATACCCTGTGCCATTTATTTCTGCTGTTTCATAAACGTGTGAAGACTGTGGCCTATTTTAGCAACATAATTAATAGCTGAAAGATCTGACAAGTAGTTATTAATTTGAAGAGCTACTTTGCAGGTTTCCTGATTGAGAGCACTTGTAGGAGGTTTATATCTCATTCTTCTTCTTCTTCTCCTTCTTCTTTTTGTCAACAATAATACAAACAAAAAGATACATTTAGATAATAATGATAGTAATGTTATTGTTGCTGTTAATTCATTCGGCTCATGCACTTTCTCCAAAGTTACTTACAGTATTGTGTTTATACATTAAGCTACTTACCATCTTTTATCTGTTTATCTAACTGGGTAATACGGCAAAACGTGCGCGTTTGGGGAAATGGATCTGCCGTTATATCCGGAAGCAAAGGAAATGTCAGAATTTAAGGGAGAAAAGCCTCAGGCACATTTCCCACAGTAAAATGAATGTTGATGCTTTGCCACCTGGACTCCATTCTGTGTGTGCATCACGCACTATAATCTTTCACCGGTGCCTATTGAAGAATATGAGAAAGTGTAATTAAACTAAGAACTTAATCCCAGTATCATCAACCAAAAACACGTATAATTGCACCAAGGGCAAGCCTTTGAGGTGCCATGAATTTCATTAATTAAAGAGACAAGAGTATCTGGCCCAATTTCATGGACCATTGACAAAGCTGCATTGAATCGCTTCAGAACTGCCTGCTAGTGGAGAGGAGAGACCGGCTGAGCTGAGATCCCGTGCCCTGCATTGCAGGGACGAGGAAGGCTCCTTTTTACCACGGCGAGACTTATTTTTAAGGCGCGAGGTTTTCGGCGGAGCCCTCTCTCGAACACCTTGGCCGCCGTCTCTGAGGACTGAGAAGGACGTCCGCTTGGCGCGATGCTGAAGCCCTCTGTACTTCTGAAATATTCTTGTCTACGTCCATATTTTAGGACTCTGAGAAACCGTCCACCTCTAGGGTTTAACTGCAGCTCCCAATAGCTCAACTAACAAAAAACTCATTGTGGAAGGGAGGGTTCAGTGAACCTCAGCAAGCTTAGATCATATCCTCTCACCCCAGCGTTGTTCAAAATCTTCTTGAGCCACAACTAAAAAGACATAGCGAGGCCTGCAAGGTACAAAGTATAAAACAGCAGAGTAGGATGACAGTTTCTTGTAACAGTTTCATTACTGCAGCCACCCTCCTTCTTTTTCATCGTCACTCCCTTGCTTGATGTCCCTGAACCAGGACCTGGGTCACCATGCTGTTGCCTGCCAGCTAATGGAATCAGAGAAGAGTTAGCTGGACTCAGAAACAGGTGCAGAAGTTGTGTGTGGTGTTAGAATTGTTGTGTGTGTTTTGTTCCTGGAGACACCAGACTGTCTAATCAGACTGAGGAATAAAAAAAGATCACAATTAAGATACCAGTCATGCAAAAATCCAGATGATTCCAAAAGGTTCACAAGCTGTTTTGTTTCCTCGTTTCTTCTAAATGCATTTTATTTGTCCAGTCAGGTCAATTTTGGTTCCTTACGGTTACAGTTAGAGAGAGAGAGAGGCAAGTTTTAACTGTTGGAGAGAAAGGATATTAATTTATTCTCTTTAGGCACATCTCAGTTGTTATGCACTCCCTGATTTTCAGATGCTAGAAATGATCCATCATCGCTTTACAGTAGAAGTGTGAAGTCAGAGAGTCGTATCAGTTTAATCGCCCATGCAGCAATTCTCTAATTTCAGTCTGACTTTACACATTCACAGCTGTGCTCTGGGGCCTGAGTGACAGCCCTGGTGACAGTCAATGTTCCTGGAACGGTTTTGTTTCCTTGAAGGTGCCCCGGGTCAAGTGAATCGGTTTCTTGCTCAAACGGGGTCCACAGGCTCAGATCGTCCTCCTTCTGTGTCATCTGTGCTCATCACATGGCCTTCTGTAAGAAACGTCTCCATGTTCTTGGCCTTCGCTGAGGTGTTGTTCATATGACCCTGTGGTCTTCAATTAGCTCAGGATATCATGGATCATCAGGGTCTGCGTCTGGTGACGGGTGACAAGAGTTGCAGCAAAATGGTTTCTTAATGCCATTTTTTGAGAAAGCAACAGGCTGTTTCTCAGTCAGTCCAACAGTGTGTGGGAAGCCCAGGCTGCACTCCCACCACACTCCTTCTGTCTCTAGAGAAGTGCACACCCCCCACCCCCAGAGGTGATGATCTCCACTGTTCTCATAAAGAGACATTGGCTCAGGGTCCAGAAGGATCTCTCTTATGTGCTCAAGGAAATCTGGGCAGTCTTGCGAGACAAAAACACACAGTTTTCCAGTGCAGCAGTCATTCTGGAGGTGTGGAATGGCCGCCAGGGGACAGTAGTGGGCAGCAGGGGAGAGCAGCTTGTTGAGGAGAACAAGATTTCTTCACAATCGTATCTAAAATGGAAAGAGTTCCTATGCCAGTTAAATCCATGGGGAAACGCAGTATGTGTAGGATGTTTCTGTTGTGCTTGATTGCAGCATTAAAGTTCCAGATTGTTTCAGCAAGAGACAGAAGGAACCTGTAAACTTAACGCAGAAGTTGTTGGGAGCCCCTTGTGTTGCCCCGTCTTTGGTTTATGAGATCCAATAAAGGCATTTCTTCTTACGATGAGTCCTGCACACAAGGCTGAGCTGCAGAGGCCCGTTGCACTGCAGGAAATGTACCCTCCAAAGAGCGCCTGAACTGTGAACCTCTCACTGCCTCACAATCCTCACAACACGTCCCACCCAGGTGTTTTACAGCATGATGGGGTGGAAATGCCAGGTGTCACTTAGGCTGAAGGTGTGGGTCACTCAACAGACTCCAGTCCAGACCAGAACTTCTATTGGTACCAACAAATACCTGGCAAAATTCCACCCAATTCCAGCCCCCCCCTCCTAAAGATGGAGGATGTGGGACAGTTCCTGGATCCAAATCCTTCATTCCTTTCATGAACATGAGATGTAGGGTGACTCTCCTTGGTGTGCTGTAACATTACCATAGCTACGAATTTAAAATATACATTTAATTAACATCACACTTACTTTTTCCTGACAAAGTGGAGGAATTAACATCCGCTTGTGCATTAATGTGCGTACATGCTGCTATTATTGGTTTATGTTCACTTTGTCTTCTGTTTTGACAGTCCTGTCTCTGGTCGTGGCTTCGAAACACCATTAAAGCCGAAAATTGAAACTGAGACGAAGAGATAAAGACAGCAAAAGAGAGGGGGGGAGGAGAGGGGAGGAGACAGCGAGGGGACTGAATAATTCAATTAGTGGGGCAGGAGAAAGAGAGGAGGAAACAGGAGCTGTGGAGCAGAGCTGCTCGTACCCCAGTATCTTCCCTCCATCTTGGTTTGATTTCCGTACAGTGGACTCTTTCCAGCTCTGACTGTTTCCTGCTCCGGACTCCTGCGTGTTGTGCTGTAAACATGATTCTGTGAGGTTTCTCTCCTGCTTTTTACACATTCGGTGTTTGCAGGAGGAGAAGCTCAGTGTGAAGCACAAAAGTGTGGGGCTGTATATTTGTCGTACATGTTCAGTTTTTTTTTTAGACCCGAGGACCTAATGTGGTTTTAGTCTTTGGCCTTGAATGCTGAAAGATTATAATCAGAGCCACTCACTCATAACCCCCCCCCCCCCGGATGTGGACCTACACTAAAATAAGATCATGAGCATACCTTTGTGTTTTAGTCACATGTATTCATTTGTAATCTGCTGCCAGTGCCGTCTTCCAGCACTTTCTTCAATTTCCATACAAACTCTGACAATTTGGAGTTTATGAAAACAACATTTGCGGGGGGGGGGGGGGTTAGAGCCAAGTTTTACATTTGAAAGTTTTCGAAATAGTGCGCAGCCTTTTTGGAGCTTAATTAAATTGAAGACATAAAAACCTCACTTGATGAGAGGATGAGAGGTACCCATGTGCCAGATTTCAAATTTGTGGCTTGAAAAGCAAAGCTGTGCATAAAGACTAAACAAACAATCAATCAATCAAACAAACAAACAAACAGACAGACATTGAGTTCTATACATATAGAGATGACATAGAAGTCAGTGCTTTGAAGATCACCATTCTGTGTGTTTTTACTGTTTTCCAAATGTGCCCCGTTTTAAATCTGTGGTTTGTGCCCCCCCATCACCCGCTTGCTGCAGTCCAGTGCAGCCACACCATCTGGGGTTGGTAGTGTACAGTGTATGTTTTCACACGCCTCCTGACAGGGGGTGACTTACCGTCGCCCCCCCTGGGTACCAACTTCTCTGAAGTTAAATTCCTCACATGTAGTCTCCTATAGACTGTTCTTTCGCTTCGATTTCCTGCCCTCATCTTCATTTCTCCTGTTTCTTTCTTTTTCACCCCTTCTACATAAGTTTGCTGAAAACTCCCCTCTGATCTCCATATAGTAACAAGTAACACATCTGTGCTCTTTTCTTCATCATTTTCTAATATTTTTATGTTATATTTTCCTAGTATTCTATCAGTGATGAATCATTTTTACTGTAAAACAGTTTCTTCCATCTTATTATTATTATTGTTCTTATTTAGACTATTTTCACATGTAAACTGTATCACTACTCTCCTGTATTTTATGTAACTTATGAAAAGAAGATTAAAAAGAAAATCAAAGGATTTGTAACCTATTTTTTGACCATACTGACATCTCTCCAGTTTGTGTTCCTTATGCCCAGCATATTGCACATTAAAATGGTTTGTATGTGTGTGTTGGGGGGGAGGGTGTGATTAGCAACAAGGGACCCCCCCCCCCCACACACACACACCTCCTCCATCAGGGCCTCCCGGCTGCTGTAGGTCCAGACCTCAATAAGTCATTTAATAAGCTCCTTCCACCTTGTACCGACACAGTACAATCACCTCTTATCGCAGCCAGTAATTATGCAAATAAACCCTGTCCGCCCGGTTCCTGTGGGGAACACCGGGTGGTAATAAGGTCGAGAGTTTGACCCCAGTGTAACATGAACCTCCGGTCGGCCCAAAACCCCTGGCCAATCAAAACCGGTGCCCAAACACACCAGTTGCTGGCATCCTAGTTGCCCTTGAAACCCTGGCTAAGTTGCATTATTTAAATTTAGGGTAAAGCCCCCAGCCGTTCCCCACACACACACACACACACACACACACACACACACACACACACACACACACACACACACACACACACACAGGTGCTCCTGTGGCGAGGATGCTGGGTCCCGTCGACTTCCTGCTCCCTGTAAATGAAGTACAAATTGAATAGTGTGGTGGGGAGACCTGGCCGAGTGCTGGGAGGCAGCGGTGATCCAGCCTTGTGTTAATTACCAGATTAATGAAACTCGCTCTCTCCACCGGCCGCACGTTCTCCAGCACCTCTCCGCTCCTCTCCTCTGTCTTTCAGGATGTCTGCAGCTTCCACACCCTTCGACTGACAACAACAGGCACAGTGGCACAGTGGCTTTGTAAACTTAGAAAAAAACTGAAATATCATTATTAACATATTGTTTGAGATACTGTTATACTAAGGTAATATCTGAGCTACTTTTATGGCGATATTGTGAAAGTATCTGAGATGCTGCTACTGGAATATTAAGAAAATATCTGCAGTTCATCTGATATTCAAGATAATATCTGAGATACTGCTGAGATATTATGAAAGCATCTGAGATGTTTCTACTGTGATGTTAAGATAATATCAGAGACATTTCCATGGCGCCATTAAAATATTACTGGAAACATGTCTCCAATATTAAGAAAGTATCTGAGATACTACTACTGAGAAATTAAGATAATATCTGACATGTGTCTACTGAGATATTAAGGAGGTATCTGAACCATTTAAACAGAGATATTAAGAAAGTATCTAAGATGCTCCGACTGAAATATTAAGAGGTATCTGAGATGTTACCTACTGAGATGTTAAGATCAAAGCCATGACAGCTTGCCAGGTGCCGGGGGGGCACAAAAACATTAGCAGCAGTCCTCAGCGGTGGTTACACACAAGCTTACTGTAAAACTGGGGTGTTGTGACCTCCCATCAACCCCTTGTCACACCTTGTCCAGGCAGCCAGATTCCAAACAGATTTTCTGGTCTAAATTATCCAGTAACTGATGGGCAACTTTTAACTTGCTAATTGAGGACATATCAAAGGGACCCCCATCGTTCTGATAGTGACACGATCAGTCTGGTCTTCAAGGAGGTCAGTATAGTCCGTGCTCAGTGCTGGTCAACCCCCAAGATCTGCTTCAGATGGAGCGCTTTGCTCAGCGCTGCTCCTTTAAGACAAGCTGGGCCTCTCGAGTGGGCGAGTTTGGCTCAGCTCGTGGTGGCTGATCTACCACGCCGTGGCAATTGCGTGCACTCATTTACAAGCTGTGCAAACACTGCGCTGCCCGGGTAAAGAAAACACAGGCAATCTGCGCAGAACTCTGCAACCTGGGCTGCCTGCTGCTCGCCCCCTGCGGGGCTCCGGTGCGCACTCCCTCACCCCTTCCCTTTCTCACGCCCACTGTTGCTGTCCCTCCACTGGGCAGCAGGTGGTAGAGCCGTTACAACTGTCCCCTTACACTGGAAGGACATGGGTTTGAATCCCATCGTCTGCTCATCAAGGTACTAATCCTGAACTGATACGGTAAAAGTTACCCGGCGTGTATAAGTGTGCAAATCAGCGTAAGCCACGTTGCAGAGAAGTGTCAGCGAAATAAATAAATGCAAATATATAGAGTGCTTGAGGACAACAGAACATCTGAGACTCTCTGCCAGGGGTTTTGGGTAAACATGGTAGAGGAAGTTGGCTGGGGGCCATTCTCACCCCCCCCCCCCGTGTGGCTCCAAATGGATCCAGATGGACAAGTTTATGGCCAATTAGCCGCGGTGCTGTGAGAGGAGACTCACCTACACAGTTGTTTCTTTAACGCAGCCTCCCAGCGGCCCTCAACGCTGCATTTCGATACAGCCGTCACATGCCCCCTCCCCTGCCCCCCACGGCCACCGCAAGGTCGAGACCACCTGGAGCTCCTAATCACCCAGCTGAGAACTCGACAGCAGCAACACCTGGGAAGCCGGCAAATTAAACACAGCAAGGTGAAGCTGAAGGGCGGATGGTGTTACTGCGGGTTCTTTTTTAAGAGTCACCATCGACTTGTGCCCCCCCCTCAGCCTGCCCCCCCAGTGGGGTCCCTCAGAGCACATCGACAGCCTGCAGACAGCTGTTCCCTCTCTGTCTGGAAGCCTGTTAGCGTACCAAGGGTGGGTTCTTACCCGTGTTAGATCATGCGGAGGGGGGGACCCATCGGTTGGGGTGGGTCACACTTGGCTCCATGTGTCATCCATCTCACCAGTTTGTAGTAAGTCATTGCAGTAGTCAGAACTGCAGCCTTTAGGCTCAGGGGACTGAGGTTCAAATCCCACGTCTTACAGTAGTGTCCTCCAGTAAGGCACTTGCCCAAAAACGACTCAAAAAGAACACCCAGCTGTATAAACTGGTAAATCAGTGTAACAAATGTAAACCCATCTAATCCAGGTGCCAAGGAATGGCCTTTAACTTGGAGGACACATATCTGCACGTTGCATCCAAGAACTGGCAGTGGGTGGCGCAGTGGTTAGAACTGCTGTTCCCCCGTTGAAGGAGGCACTTACCCTAAACTGACACAGTAAAAATTACCCAGGTGTATAAATGGGTAAATGACTGGAAACAGCGTAACGCTGTAAACCTCTTTGGAGAAAAGGGTCAAATGAATAAACGTAAAAGCCGCAGCACCATTAACACCGCGGCCCGAAGGGGACAGTCCTCCGCCGTGGTCGTGTACCACGGTACCGCTGCAAAGATGTGACGTGCTTGACCTCGTCACAATCTGACTAATTTAAAATTAACAGAAAAGCTAGGCAAGCTGACGCTCCGCGGGAGGTACGGAGGTGCCCAGCGAAGCACGCTTTACACCTGCTGAACCCAACGGAGAGGAAATGACATCAAGTTGAGAAGCCGTGTCGTAAATCACTCGGCCCGGTTATTTAAGACACCATCTGGGGGAGTTTTTAAAGGCCTCTTCAGTTTTCCTTATAATTTTGTGTTATTTTTACGAAATTGTGCAGGAGAATGGGGGGGGTGTGACCCCCAGGTAAAACCGTGTCTGTGTGTGAAAGAGCAGGTTTGTGCACTGCATGTGCGTGTGCGTGTGTGTGTGTGTGTGTGTGTGTGTGTGTGTGTGTGTGTGTGTGTGTGTGTTCTGTCCAGGCAAGACTGGGGAAGCAACACAAAAACACAGTTTCGCTCCGCTCACTTCACAGGGCTGTGAGCTGCCATGCTTCATTTTCCTACGGTCATAACCAGGAACATATGTTTGGATCTGAACCCGGTCCAGCAAGCCTGTCCCCTTCACACGCTGCGTACTGCTCTTCAGGCCTATGATTTTAAACTCGTCTTTGGACCAGAAATCCATCCGGCTCCCTCCATGCTTCCACGCACAGGTTCCGTATGATGGGTTATGAAGTTGAGTTTAATTTGCATATCATGAACACGTTGTCTTACGCAGTGAGAGTTTACACAAATTCACTTAGCTGACACTTTTCTCCAAAGTGACTTACAAAGTTAAGCTCCTTTACCCTTTATCCAGCAGGATAATTTTTACTCTATTAGCTCAGGGTATGTACCTTAGGGTAGTGCAGCAGGATGTGGGATTCAAACCTGCAGTATTTGGGTCCTAAGCACCACATTGGAATGCGCCTCCCTCTGTCCAGCTTCTTCTCGCTCTTCTGCTCCTGTGATGGTCCGGTTCGCTTGGCTTGAACAAAGTGGTTCTGACCCCACACAGACACACTACACAAACAACACACACCCCTCCACAGACAGCTCCGTCTCTGCTGCAGTTCACCCTGCGGGGGGTCATCTCAGGAATTCCGCGTTACCAGTAAAACGCTCATTGTGCGTTCGGCGGCTCTGCACCTTATTTGTTCGCCGGTTTTCGGCTGAGTCTTAGACAGCTGAGCGCAACAAAGGGGAGAGAAGGTTCCAGAATGCGCCCCCGCAAGGCCCCAGTCCCAGAAAACCCACTCGACTGTGTTTGAACCACCTTGAGGCTCTTCAATGCTTCTAACAGACACGGTTCATTTCTGATGCACCTGGGCTTTTGAAACTGGAATAAATGAGAATGGTGTCCAAGATGGGATCGAAGCCCATAACCCAAAGGCGCAGAAATCAATGCACTAATGAGCCCCCAACGGTCCCCTTACAGCCAATTCTTTGGCCGGCACGTTCGGGGCTCGTGCCGAGAGGCTGGCAGCTGGGGGTGCGGGGGGGGGGGGTCAGGCTTCACAGGGTGACAGGCTGTCGTCCCCAAAATCCCCTGAATGATTCATCTGTTAGCAGACACTGCTGACCAAACAAGATGCAGAGGACAGAACCTAACATTAAAGCAGACGTATGGTGAGTGGGGCCGTCACCTTGCAGACATGGGCTCGAACCCCACTCCTGCTGTAATACTCTTGACCAAGAAGCCCACCCCGATTTCAATATTTATTTTCACTTACTTACTCTGCAGCATAACTGCTATTCCCTGCTGTAGATATTCTGTCAGTACAAACTGACAGACATTTATTCACAATCACTTTTTTAATATCATGATTAATTAGCTTTAAAGCACTTTAACAGGTTACATTTACACAGCTGAGCACTTTTTACTCTATCACTTCCTTCATGGAGGGAACTGCAGCAGGAGGTGGGATTCAACCCTGGGTCCTTCAAATGCAAGTGTCTCTACACCAGCTGCACCCCTGCAAGCTGAATCATTTTAAAGCCGACAATCTAACATTGGAAGACAACAAAAAAACAACAAAAATACATTAAAACAAATAATAATAAAGGTATCTCAATCATTCACTACACACTACACTACAGTTAACTGCTTTTCCAGGTCAGTCTTGCGGTGGAACCATGGAGCACACAAGGGTGCACATTGGATTGGATTGCAGTCAGTACAATAACTGTATTATTGTTATTATTACTATTATTATTATTATGGATTGTATCACAAATGTAGAGAGGGAGGGGATGCCAATCCATCACAGGATTATTATTATTATTATTATTATTATTATTATTTAATTTGGGAAGTTCAAACTGAGAACCTCACTTAAGATATGAAGAAATGCTTGTGTTGGGGAATTCAGAGCTGCTGCTTTGGGTAATAAGTGAAAAACTGTAACTAACTGTTCTGCCACCGGATGCCCCTCCTGAAGCCCCCGTCAACAGTGGGCAATGGGGCTCAGATGAGCAGACGCCGGACTGCTGGAATTCACGACAGAGGTCCAAAACCTCCAAACCCCCAAGCTGATGCCGCTTATGCGGAGTCACCCCTGGGGCCCCCAGCAGTGTGGCGCCCCCCACTTAAGAGGAAGCCAATTTAAAGCAGCACAGCGGCCGCGGTCGGTCCTCTCTGCCAATTAGGGCACCGAGGAGACGGTTTGGCGGGAGCCCCGGAGCCCCACATCAGAGGAGCCAGCTAATGAGATGCTCCTGCTCTGCGGTGGGACGCCTCTGTGTGGAAGGGGGTCCCGACGTCACGGCACCTGCTGTCATCTCCTCAAAGTGCAGGCCGCGCCTTTTAAGCATCCAGTTGTAAATAAAAGTAAGGGAAGCATCGCGTGCACTAATTCACTAATTTTACCCAGCTGGAAGGTATTTCAAGGAAATGTTTTTTTTTTCTTACTCCTGCTCAGAAACAGCTTCACATGTGTTTTCGGAGCTGTTCATGTAGCTAGATGTTTCTGGAAGGACCTTCGTAGGTTCTTCAGCGTAATGATTTTTCTTTATTGTTTAAAGATGTGCTGCTTGCTTTCTATGACATTGATAGGGGCACGTTGAGCCGATTGATGTTCTTATTTTAAACACGAATTTAATGGTTGGAAGAAAAAAAAAACTCTGTTTTATTTCATGGCGAAATCCGACAGCCACAGGAACAGCTTCTTCCCACAGGCTGCCAGACTGCTGCTTTCCAGAGGAGCACAGGGACTGATCACCAGCTCCATCAGCCCACTCCCAGCTGTACCGTCGCTACTGGCTGTTTACGCCAACCCTCTTATCATACTTTATCTATTTATCATCTTATCTATTTATTATTTATCTATTTCTACTTTCTCATTTCTCTAATCGCCCACCTACCTATTCAATCTGTCTGTATGTCCTTTGGCCTCATGCTGTCTGTTTAGTGGCCTGTACACCGTTGTCCAGAAGAAACTACATTTCCTTCTCGTGTGAACATCTGCAGAAGATAGAAAGTGACCCTCAAACCTTGAGCATCCAAAACCCCGTAAGACTCCAAGAACGGGTGGGCTGTGCACTTGTTCTGGCCTTTTGTGGCGAGTTCCCACCCCCAGAAGTTGTCTTCCTTTTATTGTTAAGAAAAAATGTTTAAAAAAATGTAAAAATCACTCAAACTTCTGTGAGTTGATGCATAGAATGGGGCCTCATTTAAAAGTCGTGCATTTCTTCCAAGAAACGTAGGCGTTCGGCTGCCAGCATTTCAGCGACTTTGGTATCAGTGTTGGAATCAGAGTCAGCATTAGGGAGGATGGCGAGGATGGGGATTAAGGGGTATAAGGTTGGGGTTGGGGGAAACACTTAGGATTACAATGAATAGATGCATTTTTGACGGCAGGCAAGGCTGATAATAGGAGCACTGTAATCTTGTGCTGCGCTGGATGCCCAGGAGGGGTGGGCAGCCACTGGTACTTGGACCCCTGAGGTTCACATTTCCGCCCATGTCTGCAGTTGTGTGTTTTTTGTTTTCCTCTCCTCAGTCATCGGCTTTTTTTATTCGATTAGCTAATAATGTCTGTTGCTGTAGAAATGCAAAAATTGTTTAGCACCTTCCTTTTCTTTAGGGTTAGGGTTCCCTGGTGAGAAGAGTGCTCTATAAAAATGAATCATATTGAACAGAATTCTTCTCTGTCGCGTTTCTACTCTGACGATGCTCAGTGCAAAACCTGAGATGGCGAGTGGGTGTGTGTGGGTGGGTGTGTCTGTGTGTGTGTTGTTTGCATGAAAAGCCCTAAGGGGCACAGTTAAGACCCAACAGCCCGCCGTCTCCCTGCCTTGCAAATTATTGATGTGCCACCATTTCTGCCGCAGCTGTGTGACAATCTGGCAGCTGAAGCCCACTTGCATATCGGGCCGACGGGATATGAGATTATCCCTGGGCATGGAGGTGTGCCCTTGCAGCAGTGTGTGTGTGTGTGCCAAAACTAGAGTAGGGACACAGCAAGGAGTGACATTATATACTCAAGTTTAACACAGATGTGGGGCTGGATAGGCAACAAACAGGAAACGGCCCTAACAGATTTGTGGCCGACGCGCACACACACACACACACACACACTCTACAAAACCCCAGTGAAGGTAACAGGACTGGCCTCTCCTTAGGCTCAGCCCAGCCACTGTGACTCATTTCACTGCAGGTACACTTGGCATCTAAAGCACAGGTATGAATGTGTGTAAGCGGGACCAGAGTGAGTGTGTGTGTTTGGAGTTAATTGGGAGGTGTGGGTGGGTTTCTGGGAGTGGGAGGGGTGCAGAGACAGCCAGGGACCCTCGGTGTTGCTAATTCATTTACAGATTTAATTAGATGGATGGAGCCCTCGCAGTTATTAAAACAGCGCAGAATTGTTGCCAGCACTACAGCACTTTTTAATTACGGCCTCAGATCCCCGCTTGCTGACGTCTGGGGAACTAGTTAATTAAAATCCTCATTATTTTACTTTTAATTAGTTCTCCCCTCTTTTGTTTCCTCTCGCCATATGGCCGTGTTCTGCGGTCAAATTGACTTAATTGAGCTAATTAAGCTGATCAGTTTAATTATTCAAACCATTCTGATTGGAAAGATCTTTCTCTCTCGCGCCGCTCACCGCTTCGGCGCCTTTCTTGTCGCTCTGCTTGTTTTTCGGCCCGAGAAGGGGGTTAAAATAAAATACTCATCTTTTTAGGCTTTAATCCTCTATTTTTTTCTTAATACTCGAAGCTGCTTTGTGGGGTTTGGTTCAAATTCGGAGCTCGACTTTTTCCCTCCTCGCCGGTTTCTAGCTGCGGCACCCGATTCAGGGGGCGAAGAGTCTTTGCAGGGACGGCGTCCTCGTTTGTCCCCTTTCTGGATATTCGAGAAGCAAGACCGGGCGACCTCGGTGAGGGTCAGAGTTCGGATAAGGACAAGGGCGGGGCTACCGTAACCCCTAACCGAACGTGCAGTTTAATATTTGGTGTCACGCGCCGGGGACTCCGTAGCCCTGCTCCCATAATCCCCCTTCGTGAATCGGAGGACACACACACCGTTTGCCCCGTTTATGACATCAGGGTCTGGGCCACGAGCCTCGTGTTCGTTCGTCGCTGTCCCTGTCGTCCGGGAAAAATAGCTCAGCTGTTCTGATTTTTTTTTTTTCTTCCTTCCCTCCTTCACACAACAGGAGGTGAGGAAGCTCATTGCAATTACACTGATTTGCATGTGTTAATTTGATTAATTAGTGAATGTAAAAAAAAAAGAGGTGGGGGGGCTTTTCTTTTACGTGAGCCGCACAGCAGTCCGCGCACCTGCAAACTTTCCGATAAACAGATAAAAACTCGTAGCGGAGGAGCTATTTATGCAACCTGCTAATTGGCTTCGGAATATGTTGATCTGCAGTAATTAGCAAAATGCAGATGAACCTTGATTGGTTTCAATGCAAAGAGTAACTTGTGGTGTGCCGGGGATAGAGACCCCCCCCCTTTACTTATCAGGATACAGAGATAATTGCAATTATGATCATTTGCATACGTTAATGAATTTGTCTGATGCTTTTGAAATCATAAATGTGGAATAAATAATTGATGGCATGTCGGCACCTATGCTCGTGCGCAGAGACACTTCTTGAAAGGTGTCGCGTCACTGGGACCCGACTCGTCCTCGTCACGAGCTGCGTTCGTTTCCCATTTGTTCGCTTGTTCCAGCCAAAGTCAGTGGTCTGTCTCTGCGGGCTTCTGATGAGGCTGAGCGACGGCGATCTTCTTCCAAACTTCTGAAGGTAAAGCGGGGTTTAGGGACAAGCTGCCGCACGTTTCAGACGGTGCAATTACCTGTTTAGCCGAGGCGACTTACTAAGGCGTTTACACCAATTTACTTGGACAGTTTCTATGTTTACTGTATCAGTTGAGTACCAAAGCAAAGGCTCTACAGCAGAAGGTGGGGTTCAAACCCGAGTCCTTTGACGGGAAGGTCACTAACCCCAATGCCCCCGGTGACCCCCAACACCTTACATGCCAGACACTCCTTGAAAAGTAGTACATTTGAATAAAGTTGCTCTATTTGTAGGTAAGTAACTGCTTGTGTAGATCCACTATTTCTACTATTTATTCCCATAACACTGTGTCCCCTCAATGAACAGAATGATAAAAAACCCAGCGTATAATCAGGTTCTTTAATCGAGACAAGAAAATAACAAGTAGCTGGGTTAATTACAGTTTAAAAGTCTCAGCCAGATGAGCAGAAATATTAATCAAAATTCCCCCCCGGTCTACAAAGAAAAACTTAATTAATGTTGACCCAAATATTGCATGTATTGCATGAATGATAATTGTCTGGGGGAAATAAAACGGCAGCAGGCGAGATGATGTTCCTCCAACAGCGAGACCTCTACACGATAAAACAAAAAAGTAAATTTACTAATAAACGGTCGACACCCGACTGAATTCTGAGAGGCGTGGTTTGCCAGCTGGCGGTCAGTTTTCCCCGCACGTTTTGACGAGACCCCCTGATGCGCCCACAAAGCGGCCCCCCTTTCCAGAGACATCCACTCAGATCTGGTGGGCTTCTGCTGCTGCCAAATCCCAGTTCTGACCTCACGGGGGGGTTTATATGAACATTTTTGCAACATGTTCCTTGAAGGCAACTTACAGCATTAAGCTACTTACACTGATTTACCCATTTATACAGCAGGGTAACTTTTAGCAGAGCAGTTCAGGATAAGCTACAGCAGGAGGTGGGGTTCAAACCCAATTCCATCAAGTCTGTCAACTGCAGGGTGGCCAGTGTAACCACTACACCTCCTGCTGCCCCATTTCCAGTCCTTCTACTCCCCTCGGTGATCTTCCCTGGGGGCTTTGGCTGAGAAACAACCCCTCAAAAAGCCTTCTAATCATCTTTGACAGAAACCTTCCAGGGCACAGAATCATTTTGCCATTTCTGCAATTACAGAACTCAAACAAATGCTGATTTCAGCTGCCTGTCATTTTCATATTTCATTTCTGGGTTCAAGTCTGAACACATGGAGAATGCGAGTTGATAGAAATCAGTGTGGCAGAAAATACCTTGAGACCACATGACAAGTTAGATTTGAACTGGTGAGGTGTTAAATTAGCAAAGGAATAGACCACCTAAAGGTGGTCAAAATTCATCCATCATCCTCAACTGCTGTGTCCTGGTCAAGTGCATGGTGGTCCAGAGCCTATCCCAGAATCACTGGACACTAAGCTTTGAAAATATACCCTGGATGTGACACCATCACCAAAATCACATGTCTTTGGACTAGGGGAGGAAACCCACACAGACACAAGGAGAACATGGGGGTCAAAACATTTTTTAAAAAAAAGCCAGCAAAGTACACACAGTAAATGAGGAATATGTATACTGGGCCTCCGAAATCCCACATAAACCAACATCTGTACCTTAATGACCCAGACCTGCCTTTCACAAGATGACACACACTGACTGGATAAGTCAGTCGATGTCCCCAGCAGAGCGGTGAAGGTCAGAGACTGGTGCAATGGTCAGGACGCTTGTGCCTTCAACCCATCACTCAGGCAAGCTGATTTTTAGTGATTTTATTATTTCCAAGGCCGTTTTCTAGAGTCCTTTACGGTTGACCACGCACAATTAAAGTTGTCTGAAAGATGAAAAGATGATGCCAGCAAACCATAAGAGAACCTTTGTCATTTGACATGTGAAAGTAGAAGCTGAATTCCGGCTCTGCATGGAAGCATAGTGAGACGAGCCTCCAGATCCCCCCAGGGACAGGATTTCACACACTCACAGACACTAGTCACCACATGTCACTGTTATTAACTGACAATTTTAATGTTCCATTTAGCCATTTTACAGCATTTCGAACCGATTCCCACTTGAAAGCTGGAAGCAACACAGACATTAAAATTCAACCGTACTTCAGCACACAGTACATGAACATTATAAAACTATTTACAGTCACTCTATCCTTTTTGTTCTCCCATGATGTTTGTCTCCATCTTTTCACCAATCAATGTTATGACTCAGAAGTGCTATTTTTATGACATCCATTATTTTATTATACGGCAACAATGAATTCCTGGAAATGCAAAGAGTAGTTCATCATAAGATTTGCCATCAGTTCCCCCTAAGTACATTTTAGTTTTATTTAAAAATAACTGCTTGAATGTAGAGTCCAAAAGAGCACCTATCAAAAAAAAGAAAAAGAAAAAAAAAGATATATGAATTAAAAAAAAACAAAAAAAAACAAAACAAAACACTGGTGGGGGGGGGGAGTATACAGTAATAAACCAAAAATAATGTGAGAACCTTTTTATGCTGCGTACTTTTAAGTCCTGTTTTGTATGCGGAATGATTCTATTCTACGACAGCTGGAGTAAGAAATGTGCCAGAGAACCATTTTCAGGTCCGTGCTTCTCACAGCTAGCCCTACAGACATCCAGCTGACCACATCTGGCCCCTACACCCTCTCCCACCCATACAAGGCCCATCTGAAGTCAAATCTTGAAGATCAATTTCTGCTTCTTCCAAGCTTCCTCCTCTATTTAGAAGATACCCATCTCCCACATGGGGCACCATGGCCAGAAGGCAGAATTCCCTCCTTCACTGAGAGGAGCATTCAACACAACCACAGCTGAACATCTGCATCCATGTTGCCGTTTCATCCTTATCATACATTTTTTCTTTGTTGTGTCCATGTATGTATATATTTAAAAATAAACAGGCTTCTATCAACCCTTTATTTCTATTTAGCTGATGCTTTTCCCTTTGAAGTCCAGCTAAGGAATAACTATTACCCTGATCGCACAAGGTTACCACCGCCACCACCACCACCACGATGGGAATGCTGGAAGGTCTTGTCACCAGTCCTTTTGAAGATTAAGGGATGGGATGAGGAAGATACAGGTGAAGGGAAGGTCCTGCAGCAGCCACCTCAGCAGACCTGGACACAATAAGTGTTTTCTTGAGGACCACAATAAGACAATAATTTACATTTATTTAAATGATGCTACAACGGTGGGCTTCGTACAGTGATTTACCCAATTATACAGCCAGCTAATTTTTACCACATCAAAGAGAAGGTGGGATTTGAGCCTGGACCTGTCAGGTCCAAAAGCACTGGGTCTAACCCGTACTCTACTGCTATACCACCAAAGACATCAAATTTATTATAATTCTGCACTGATCAGTGACTCACCACCCTTAAAACAGCTGAATAGAGTACCGGTGTAAAGTCTGACTCCACTTGTGGGAAACTATTTCTAGATCAAAAGGCTTTTAGCTTTCAAGAAATGAGATGATGCGTCTTCCCAGCTCTTTTACAGTGGATCCCAGAGATGAAGGACACTTGGGTGCTGCTTTGCTTTCACTCTTCTGTCCAATCTGTCTCATAAACATATTACCCAGGGTGCCCAGGTGTACTCGCACTTTTCACTGGTACCGTATAACAGGAATACAGAGGTCTAAATAATTGACTCCACGCAGCACTAAATCCCTGTAGGTTTACTCATTGTCTGGTCAGCAAAAGCTCACAGCACAGATGGACCCCCTCACCTTCTGGTCAGGAAGCGGGGTCAGGTGACTGCTGAGCAACGCACTGCCTGGTCGGTCCTGTTCGCAGAAGATGGTGCCGTTGACATAGTGGAAGCGGTCACCCGGTACCAGCCGGTTTCTGCACGTGGCGCAAGTGAAGCACTGGACACAGAGGTGACAAACATGAGACGTGAAACACTGGGAGGAGCACAAATTAAGAAGTTTGTGCAACTACTTTAGTCTCAAAAAATGCAGAAGGTTCCCAATTCAGGGGGGACACACACACACACACCTCTCTAGTAACTTACAACAATATACTCATTCATATAACTGGAGAGCTTTTAACTGCGTCAGGTCACTGTACAGTAGGTATCTTGATCAAGGATACTGCAAACAGAGTAGGAAGTCAAACTTGGGTCCTTTGAATCCAAGGTGACAGACCTAGCCACTATGTCGCCTACTGAATCTTATCTAAAGTGCTGTAGCACAATATTCACATGGTTGTCACACCCTAATCAGCAATGAAACCATGTCCACATAAAACCACACGCTACCATCAATGTGTTGATTCAGCAAAATACACTGGCAACTGCGCCATAGACTGTCACTCGCGTATATTTCAATCTCCAATGCCATATTTAATTTTCTTACCCATTAGGCCACAGACAAACAAAAACCCAGGAGCTGTTCTTCTACACTTCAGACACTTGTTGGTGAAAGGCAGACTCACCTTGAGGTGGTACACATTGCCTTGCGCCCTCATCACCATCTCGCTGGCGGGGATGGACTGTCCACAGGCACTGCACGCACCACTGTGTCCAAACAGCCTGATGATGGTACACAAAAGGCCAAATGCAGTCAGTAACTCCAAAAGCAACTGCTCAAGTCCCACCCTGGGGGTGGATTGGCCCTCCTGGCATGTCCACTGCAAAGGCATCCAATATAAAATAAAACCTTAGAAAAATGACTTGCTAATATTAATATATTGTGATCATCCTTTTCCCTCCTGAAGCCACGTCTTGCCTCTCTGCCAGTCCCCCCCCCCAAAAACCATAACAGGAGTTTTGGGTTTGTCCTCTACTGTTTTTGTGTTGATTTACTTCGGTTTTGATACCTGGTCATATGACTGACATGATACCTGCTGTCAGCCATTTTGCGAATATTTTCCGCAAGATGGTAAGAAGGGTTCCTGATTCAAAAGATGCAAAATTTACGACAAAGGTGATGGGGAAATAATAGCGGTATTCATAAAGGTGAGGCTGATTACAGTAGTGATGTTTCAGAACAGGACTGTGTAGACACAGATGATGAGATAGTGAGTTTGCTGAGAAAAAGGACCTAGTGAGGCTGGTGAGAACAAAGATGGTACAGTTATGTCTGTGGATGAACAAGCCAGTTTGCATCTGGAACTCTAAAGCACTGTGGGATGACACATTACCCCATGGTAACTAATGTGTGTGTTTTTAGGGTGTTGCCCTGCGTAACTGACGATATGCCGATCATCATCATGACAGGAACATCTCAACAACAAGAACAAACTGGACCATTACTTTGACTAAAGCTCTGTATCCCCCAGCCTTTGCAGAGGATTTTAATTGGCTTGGAGGCTGACAGCCAAATTTACTGTGATGCTTCTTCACAAAGGCAGTCATTTATTATATAGTTCATTACAAAAACAGAGGAATTGGACTCACAGGGCCTTTTATTGTGACTCTGATTAACACTGAGCCCCCATACACCTGAACAAACTAGAGTAAACCCTTCTGGGGGGGGGGTTAAATAGGAATTATAGCTGCTTTTATCAAAGAGCCACGATTACACCCACTTGAGCGTGGCACCGACCAGGCTGGTTTGGCTGACGCCTTGTCTCCATCCCCCCAACCCTACCCCTATCGCTGTCCCAGTTCTGGCTGCACTCAGTAATGAATTTTTGATCTTAATCCAAACAGTAATTTAATCAGAGACGTTGGGAGAGAAGCTCTGCTCTCGCTAATTAATGTTCTGTCCTTTTATCGAACTCCAGCCTCTGCGCTGGCACCGTGTTGCGGCGGAGTGCTGCCCTTTCCGTCGGCAGCACTGTACATGCTCGAATGTGCCGAGAGTTACGTGCGTCCTGCGAATGGACATCGCCGCCGTGCCCTCAAAAAGCCTCTGTCGCAAATAGCTGTCCGAGAAGCGGCCGCCAACTCAACGCATGGAAGAAACTTTTCAAAAAAGGAAGAAAATCTTGGGGTGGGACACTGACTGAGAACTTGTGATGAAGGACAGTGAGTAGATGGAGGGAAATGGTGTGATCCTTATAGACACTGTACTCTGGCTCCCAGAAAGGTCATCACCTTGTTAGCTGAAGCAACTTAACAAGCCAACCCACAAGAGCATCAATGTTTACTGACCCTAGCTGTTGGGAAAATCTTACCAATTAATGGCCTGCCAGATTTATAATTCTTACTCAACAGATAAAATATTTTCCTTTTTCTGCAAAGTGCCTTTTCTCATCCCCTTCACCCTACCGAAATCCCTCCCACCTTTCCCAAATCACACGCACATTCATCTCTAGCTCCTCCTATTCATCCTTCCCCAGATCCTCCTACTCATTATTTGCCTCACCCAATCCATCCCTAGCCCCACCCACCCCTTCA
Organism: Arapaima gigas; assembly: GCA_900497675.1. Classification (NCBI taxonomy): domain Eukaryota; kingdom Metazoa; phylum Chordata; class Actinopteri; order Osteoglossiformes; family Osteoglossidae; genus Arapaima; species Arapaima gigas. Next base: position 1,023,205 of record UFQX01000472.1, on the reverse strand, counting down.
TATTCCCCTTTGCTCACCTGATGTAGTCGTTCCTGCAGAGGATCATTCCGCCCTTACTGTAGCAGGAGGTGCCTATTTCGCCCAGGTGAGCGTCGCAGCAGGAGCACTTGAGGCAGCGGGTGTGCCAGTAGCGGTCCATGGAGAACAGCAGGAAGCGGTCTGCTATCCGGCGCCCACACCCCGCACACGCCCTTGGGGATGTGCCACCACTGCCTGCCACTGCCACAGATGATGCTGACGCCGACTCCACCCGGCTGTGCACCATCGCAGGTCTGTAGCAAAAAATAGGGACAGTCTAACCAGACTTACCACTTTATTAACATGAAAACCAACACAAACTCTCACTCTTTTCTTCCTGCCAGCTAGACCTCATGTTTTTTCTCCCCCATACTATTGAGAAATTTGCAAAAATTTCATCCAGAAGGGCCACATTCCACTGCTCTACATTTACATTTTATGCTTATTTTACTGTTGAAATTCAGTCCTGTTCCCTGCTAACTGAATTTACTGGTTGTGAAGTTTGGCCTGAAACTTTTTGTAGGACATGAGGAATGACAGTGCAAGACTGAATTGACTTTCTCCAGCGATCACTTGGCTCATCCACATGTGGTTGAGATTCCATTTGGCTGCCATTAAGTAAGTGATCTCCAGTGGAGGCCACAAAGAACAGCTTGAGTCCATCATGTAACTGTCATCATTGCTGTTGTCATGTTACCCAAGAAGCTAGCATGCACCACTTCCCTGTGGGGCCATATGGTGTAGGAGGGGAATCCAAGAGCACGCGCGCGCACACACACACACACACACACACACACACACACACACACACACACACACACACACACACACACACACACACACCTGCAGTCAGCCAGCACATTTTCTCCTGCACCCCAAAGAGTCTTGATATCACAGTCCTTCCAAAAAGGAGTCGAGGTCCATGCTAATTACAGCCCCTGTACATCTGTAGATGGTCTCTTGTGGGACAAGCCACTGTGTAGCTCTAATCCACTTATTTATTCCACTCAAATGTCAATGAAGTTAGAACACAGCTGGAGATGATTTGATTTTATTGCCCTTTTTTGAGAACTATGCCATACTGCATCATTCTACCACATTAGCTGTGGTCCATCAACAGTTGGCATGTTTCACAAGTTGCGTTCAACATAACACTGAGACCCATTAATTCATACATTGTTGGTCTTATTAATGTTTGCTAATCAGCATGTTCAACTTTAACTCACTACAGTATGAAAAGTCCAATCCACAGCCATTAATATTAAAGTTCAGCACTTTCTCCCCAAAGCATTCCACAAACATCTGGGTTTCATTTCAGAGGACCAGAAGGAGTTCTGTGAACAGAGCTGGACAGTGGCATTGTACACCTCAGCAAACGTTCCGTGAGCTCATGTGTCACATCCACGGCAATTGAACATGTCTTTAACTGGGGCAGCAGGTTGTATGGCGTTTAAGGACATGGATTTTAACCTGAAGGTTACTTCAAATTCCAGCACTGGCCCTACTGAATGAGCTGGTTAAACTGGAAAACCTTATTTGTTTACAGAAAATGTCAGTAAAATAAATGCGAAGTGTGCAATTTTGTACGAATGGTGAAATTCTGACAGTAAATGTAACATCAGTGTAATATGGAAATAATAAAATCTTTTAAGGCTCTGACTGAAGCTATTATGGAATCCCTTCAGTATCCTATTGGAAAACAGACAGGAGTCCAATGGCCATCAACAACTACAGCCAAGGGGTTTCTGATTGGACGGGTCAATGACGACCAATCATAAGAAGCCCTATGTGACCCTGGTGGGTCTCCAGGGGGAAGGGGGTAATGGGCTCATGGCCTTGTACCAGCTGGTGGAGTGTGTTCCCACGCTGGATGGTGGTGCATTGGGACAGTGCAGTTTTCCTGTTTCCTGTGTTTCAAACTAGATACCCTGGGGTGTGAAATACTGCAGTGTAATCAAACCTTTTCAACATCCCCCGTTGTCTTAAAAAAAAAAAAAAAAAAAATTCCCCCCCTTCCCACAGCTGCTTTAAGGTTTGCAGTCAGCATCACCTCCTACCTCTGGTTTCCACCCCAAGAGGAAGCTAAAAATGACCTTCAAACATCTAAACTATAATTACTATTCCCTTCACCTGGGTCAGCTGCCCAAGGTGTTTTTGGAGTAATAACCAACATTGAGGATAAAAAAGATTCTCTATTTACAGCCTGATTTCTGCATAAAAATCTCACAGTGCAGCCATTCATCAGCCTATAAGGAAGGCAGTCTCCTCTGAAAATATACACACTCTTTCAGAGATGCTACATAAAACTTCTTCATGAATGTCTGGAAATTCTGAACAGAGTGAACTTTATTTCAGTGTATTATAATTCACATTTTGACCATGTCCCAGAAAAAAAAAAAAAAAAATAACCTGCACTGAGGGTTTATGGGACACAGGACATGCCCCCCCCCCAGTTGACTGCTGATGCTCTTTTCCCAAGCAGCATACATGACCCATGTGATCAAAGTGATGCCATGAGTAACATTCAACCCTAGTCATAAAAAAAAAAAAAAAAAAAAAAAAAAAATACAGANAACCCAAGTAAAAAAAAAAAAAAAAAAAAAAAAAAAAAAACTACCAGTTCAAAGTCTGCAGATTACTGAATCAAACTTGGCAACCATTCAAATATTTTGTTGGAAAAAAAAAGTATAAAAACTTTCTGCAGTACTTACACAATGCTTTCCAAATGACTGGCCCGTCCGAGAATGTACATGCACTATGACGGTACTATTTTTAATTAACCTGCTTCATACATCAGCAGTGGCCTCCTGAACAACTTTGAAACTTGGACCTTTGAGTCACCTCCTTTGGTGACACTTCCTGCCACAAGTGCAACACCTTGTGATGCAGTCACAGCCTTGTGTAGAGCACATTTCACTGGCAGCTCACCCAGGGGACGCTAGGTGACATCCTAAGACCTTAAGCCTTATTCTGTGGAGACATAAATGGTAACTAACCATTGTGTGGCATAACAGAGCAACACATTCATCATAACGGACCCTAGAAACATGATAATTTAGCAAGAATATCCATGCCAACATCCCAGTGCGTAAGTGTCCTATTAGTCCTGTCCTTCTGCTTTATTTTAGGAACAGTGCATTCCTGGAAATTTCCCAACAATGTTCTGGAATTGCTGAACTCACGCATTCCTCACTCAGTGCCCACCAAATGCAGTCACTTAGCCATCTTATGTCAAGGGCACATGGTATGGACATGCGGAGGATCACTTCTGCACTTCAGCCACAACAGATCACACCAGTTCTCCCCAAGGGAAAAGTCAACCTTTCTACACCTTTTCACATGCCAAGAGTAAAGAGATGAACCCCAGTTCCTCTAACAGCAGCCCTGATCCACAGAAGAAAAGTTTGACCAACCCCCCCACACAAACATCTGCAGCCCTTCACTAACCAAAGGAGTTTCCATTAAGTAGATTGTTCCAAAGGCACAACAGTGGTGACCATTCCTGGGGTTGGAGCGGGTGACCTTCTGGCCACATTCCCAATCCATCAACCACTATTCTGCAAGCTGTCCTCACATGATCCACCAAGTACTGTGTACGTATTGTGCACAGCGTGCCAGGCAGACAGTCCATGCCCTGTTTCCTTCACACCCCCGCCATCCCGTGTCGGTTTCTTCATCGTAATGCGGGCTTGCTGGTGAAGCGTGGGCCCACCGGCTGCAGACAGCTGCAACCCTTCACAAGGGATGCCATTCATGTTGGGGGGCCGCACAAACAACTCACCCAACTCACTCGACATCCTTGTTTTTCCCTCTCCCTACACTTAACTAGATTCCCTCACTGAAGTTTACATAGTTTGGCAATGTAGTCTCATGTTTTGATGAACATTAAAACAAAAAAACAAAACAAAAAAACAAAACAAAAAAAAGAAAAAAACAGGTATATGCATCTCCCTGCTGGCTGACTCCAGAAAAATGTAAGCTGCATTACAGCTGTAATTATTACAGAGCTATTAAAAAAAAAAAAAAAGAGAAAAAAAATCCATCTGTAGCAGTTCTTACCTGGAAAAAAGCAAATTAGTAGTGGAAACCTCAATGTTAGATTTCATTTTTGAAAGTTATTCACAAAGAAACAAACAGCATAATTTATATTTAAGAGAAGTGCAGGTCAGATTTCAGCCCAGTTTAATGGACCTCTCACTAAGCATGTTTTTTTTATAGACTTGGGGAAGTATTCCAACCTAATTAGAACAGTTTTTATTTTAGCATCAGTTTCAGAGGTTACATAATTCTCTCATTTGCTTCAGCAGAGCACGAAAACTTCCTCCGCAGCTAAGAAAAACGGAACCATATGGCACTCAGTAGACCAACGGTGTCTTTAAACTGTGTGTTAATCTTAATAAATCTTAGTTACTCATTAGCACTAAAGACATCATGTATAAGTGAGAAGCATTTTGTTACTTTTACAATAGGTTTCTGTTACTTTGGTGACCATGTAGTGCTCAAACTCATCATCAAATGTCCATTAATCTAAAGACAATTTACATTTTACCAGTATAATAACACAAATGGAGGAAGCAATTTTACAACACAGCTTATTTACATGATTCTTGTGACCCCCCCACCCCAAGTTTATAAAAATACACATCAAATTTGGAAGAACACTGCAATTTGAACAAGGTTAGAGGAATAATACATATTGCAGGGCCCCCATCAAATCATTAAGGGGCCAGTTTAAGCCCTCTGGGCAGCTATCAGATCTGGTAATATTCTTTTCTTGGAGGGTGGTGTCCATCTCACCACCTTCTCACCTTGGTCAGACAGTGGAAGACAAGTCACAGCTGCACTACAGCAGTCCTTGATCTGGAAGCAGCTTCTGTACCTCAGCCAGCCTCAGTCCCATCCTCCAGAAGATGGGACACCCATCCGTCACATTTAATAAAGCCCCCAGGGGCAGAACTGAACACATCTCTGCTTCATTAGAAAGACTCTATTTTTAATTAACACTCCCCAAAGTACTGGGACAGTATTTCTAAAGCAAAAGGAACAGTCTCCTCTTCCAGTTAGTGGTGGATAAATATGATAAACAAGCTTCATAAAGGTCGTTTGGGGTTGTGAATTAAGGCTGAGCATCTACACATATGCAACTCAGACATATATCACCTTCAACATGGCTATGTATAAATTCATGTTAAAACAATAGCACCTCAACAATAAAAACTTGCAAATTACAGCTGCGGTGCTCACCTGGCTGTTGTGACAGGTTGGCCTCAGATAAGGAGAAGAATCAAACACAATCCAAGTGCTGTGAAAAGTGAGTCCAGGTGAAGGAACCACCCTTTGGGACTGGTTCGATGACAAGGAGGTCTTTAATGTGATCTGAAGATATTCTGATGGTCTTCGTTCTAAAGACTGCCCAACGCAGTCTGAAGACTGTCTGATGGTCCTCGTTTTGATCTCCTCTAACTGAAGGTACTTCCACAAGTGCAGCTCAGAAGAACTAGCAGGTGAACCATATCGTCACTTTTCATCCCCTCTGAGTGAATAAAACAGAGGCATAAAATTACTCCCAAGCCGGCCGAATGAGTTGTCGCCCGGACCTTATCTGTCACTTCAAGAAACTCAGACTTTTAATAGACATTTACACACAACAAGACCCCCGCGATCAACCGCCACATCTGTTCTCGCGCAGAAGTGGCTGCGCGCCTTTAAATACCTCAGAGGCAACGTCATCAATGCGCGGCTCCCGCAGCCAATCAGTAGTTTGCAGGCGGGGTCTCGGGCAGGATGATTGATGGCCGATGGCGCCCGGGTTAAACGCGCGGGAATCAGTTTTATATCAGATTTATATTGTTATATATAAAACAGGTGACTAGTGTATTATTACTCCAAAAGAGGAAAATCGCGAGTAGTGCGATTTTACTGCATGTAGTTAATGTGTCAGTGGTTAGATTACTGTTACCTTTATATCTTTGCGGATCTCCAAATAATCATGAGGCTGTTAATAACATTAAAATGTTACAGCTCCTTTTTCTTAAATCTTTTGAGACCCTCTACATCCTGAAGCTATAAATCCAGAATAGGACTACATAATGCGCTGTGTACTTTTGGACGAGAAACAAATACTTGAAAAGGTCATAACTTTGCAAACATTGGGTGTTCTGCACACAAAGACACAGCAGCTGCGTTGCCTGTGATCATATAATAATGTAATGATAAAAAACCTGTCCTGCATTAGTCAGGGTTTTATATTATTATGTGATTATGGATATTCTGCATTTTATTTACAGTATTTATTTAGTTAGTATCTTAGTCAGATAGAAAGAAGAACCTAATTTCTTGAAATTGGCTGCTGACTTTTGTATTTTCATTCCATCATTTATCTGATTCTTTTCTCCATGGTGACGTAAGTTACATACAATTATTTACCCATTTATATATACATTGATGTAACTTTTACTGTTTCATTTCAGAAAGTCAAGCAGCAGGATCAGGCTTTGGACCCGGGGCCTGCTCTAAGCGCTGTGCCACCAGCTGCCTTTAAATGAACACTAAACGTGATTTTAAAGAAAAAATAAAATAAAACAGTGACAGCATAAATCCGTTGAAAATACATTTCGAATGCAGTCATCTGAAGCATACAGGCTTCGCAAATAACAGGCTTCCCAGATAACCTACCGACATGAAAAGACATTTTCGCAGTTCTGCAGTGAAATGTGAATTCTGTGTTTGCATTTTGTTATCCTTAGAGTGCAGAGACTGGGAAACAAGTGGAAGGTAATGTGTTTTTCAGGCCCACCTGGTCTGGACGGTCAGCAGCAGGCCGCTGGAGTCTATTATTCCCTGTAGCTCGCAAACACCTGTAATAAGAACAGGTTAGTGCCCCTCCCCTGCCAGGCACCCCCCCCCATGTGGACTGTGCTCTGCAGTCTAAGGAATTAATGCTGATAACAATAAGCCCATCTAGCAGATGCATTTACAGACAGCAGTGTGACACACACTCCACACTAACTCTCCATTCATCAGTCGATTAACTGGACTCTGCCAGGTACGCAACACAAGAAAAGTGTATATTAGTGGTAGCTTGGAAATTTTACTTTTTGAACCATGTTGTTGACAAAGCAGGGCAGTGGTTAGAACTGCTTCTCTGCAGTTAAAGGCCTCAGGTTTAAATATTTTCTCCTGTTCCTCCCCTCTGTATTTCTGCTAAAGACATAAACGTAAATATAGTCAGTTATCTTGTCACTGTTGGGTCTGTTTTTGCAATAATCTCAGGTCACATTAATATGACATTAGCATGAAGAAATTTTGGAATAAAAGGCCTGGCTTCTCACCACAGAAATTAATTAATGGATTATTAATGAGCTCAGGCTCACGAAAACACATGCAGTGTGCAGCGACACCTGCAGGACGGATTGAAGATACACTAATTTTGTTTTAATTTTAAAATCATTTTGGTTCCATTTTAATTGCATTTTTATCACGTTTTTAAATTGTGGAGGTATTATAAAATATTATTTACACAAGAAATGACGCTCAGAATCTGGAGACAGAGAGCAGATCGGTCCAATCCTGGTCAGAACCTTGTGGAGGAGGTGACCTGGTGAGGGTGGAAGTGGGATGAGTTTCAAACACCAGCAATCTTGAGCCAATAGCTCACACTTTACAGCTGCTGTTCGGAGCAGATGTTCCGTTTCAGATGTTTCACTTGGAATCCAACCACCCTTCGGGGGCCCCTGCTACTCTTCACCCCTCTCAGCTCTTGGGGACGACAATGGCGTTTGTTTCCAAGAGGAAGAAAGTGATTTGATTACATCAGCTCTTTGCTTGCTGTGGTTTCAGCGCCACAGTGGCCGTCCCTCGGCGATGCATGATCCGCGTGGGTCCTTTTTCACCGGCACATGTGACAGTGTCACATTCCCGCACATCTATTGTCCTCTGCGAAAGGGGGCATGTCTCTGCCGCCTCCCCTGTGACGTAGTGCAGTAGAGCCCAAGAACCCGATACCCTCGATGTAAAACACACTGACAGGAGGAGAAGTCCAGTCTTCCGCACTGGGTACAATAGGGAGGATGTGAATGTAAGTGAGAGAGGTGTGAGAATGAATGAGTTTAGTATCAGTGTACCTGGAGGAGCAGGAAGAAGAAGAAGGGGGCCAAAGGAAAAGTGAGGAAGAAACCTGTTGAGGTTCTTGTCACAGAGGAAACAGCTGCATCTCAGAGATTCAGTTCCTCCAGCCATGGAGAACAAAACACCCTTTCAGGTCGGTCCACATTTCCCCACCAGCTTTGCTTGCACATCAGGTAAACATACCTTCTATGGCTGGATTACTTTCTCCAAAACATTAGTACTATAGGCAGTGTGTTCCCCTGGCGGGTGTACACCTGTAACATACACACCTGCCTGTACTACGTCCTACCAGTAGGGGGCAGCATTCCTCCTGCTTTGCATGAACTACTCGTTCGATAAGATTTTGTTTTTTTAGAAGCTGTGAAGAACTGATCAAAAACAGTATCTATTCATGCATTACCTGTCTTGATTGAAAAATATACAGACAAATAGTTTAAATCAGATGTGGCTGTAACTGACTTGTCTTTTTCTTTCTGTGCATCTCATGCTTGTGGCTCATCTTTGGTAACATTTAAAGATGATTAATGTTGGTAAAGGCAGCACAATCCACCAGAAGTTTTTAAAAGTTAATTAATACTAATAGTTATAGTCCAGATTGCTTACAGAACCTACAAGAATATCGTGCGCTGTGCAAAAGCATTGAGTAACAATGTCGCGGGGAAGGAGATCCACGTACGTCCCATCTTCTGGGTCCTGACGCGTTTCCCATTCCCCCGTCAGGCCTGTGCTGAAACTCGCAGCCCCCTGAGAGGCTGAGCTGCCCGTGGGAATTCCTGTCTGCTTTCCCAGCCAATGTACACCACGGTGGCACGGCGTCAGCCATGGGAGACACCAGACAAAGCGTCCTTCAAAGATGGAACATCCTCCCCGAACCTTTGCCTGCGCAACAGGGAGTCACTTCCCACTTCAGATGAGGGTATAACTTTTATTACTCTCACACTGAGGTCATAGATTCATAACTCAGAGGAAATCATCCCCTTTTCTTACACAACGGACAGGAGTGTTAAAGTTTATAGAGAACACGTCTCAAAGATAGAGAACTGTAGGCTCATATTTTCACCTATAGTAAAATTTATACTTTTAAACATGCTCTGACCTGCACTTTGACGTGTCACCCGAAATCAATATTATCTTTGCCTCTTTTAGAGTTTCACTGGTCTCTATTCTTTTTCTTTTCTGGTAACTGGTCAAATAATATAATATAATATAATATAATATAAAAACATAATGTTAAATAGATATATAATGTATAGATAATTTAAAACAGCTAAAAATTCTTTTCTCACAGTATGAGTCAAAAATTTGAGTACAACTGCCAAGAACTAGATTTTTTCATAACTGACTGATTGATTAGTTTGAGCTGTCCTTCACTTCCATTCTTCTACATGCAGAACTTATATAAGCATGAGATAGGTTTTAGGTTGATATTTTCTGTAAGAATGAAGGACTGACCAGCTAGTTGTGATACAGATGGAGTTGCATGCCCTTGAATGCCCTTGATATGCTGTGTTAGCCACAACGGTTGAGATTGAAGACCACCTGCTGTGAGTAAAGCAATGCAGCCCCACACCATCACACTCCCACCACCACATGGAACAGTTGAAACCAGAGAGATGCAACCCCTGTGCTCACCATGTTTACATCTTACAAATACTCACTAACTGGACTCAGATATTTCCCAATTTGTCTTATTGATCCATACGCCCAACTTCCACTTCTGAAATGTCCACTTCCTGTGGTTTTTTGCCCAGACAAATCTGGTTTCGTGCAGGTGTACTCAGACTTTTGTTCGGTTCTGTATACACCCTGGTTAAACTTAAAGTCTACATATATCGCTCTTTTGCACACACACACACACACACACACACACACACATGCATAAACTCTATGCCTTTGCCTGGCTGTGCATAAAATACACGACCCCCTATGATCATGCAGTCATGCTGCTCCCCTCTGAGCCAGCGGATGGCATCCCGACAGAGGGAGCCGAGTGGGCGGCGGCCAGGGGGGAACGCACTGTGCAGAATTTGGGAGGTGACTGCGATGTTTGCCGTGGCCAAGCTGGACCCAGATCCATGTGCGTCACAGCGGGATACAGAACAAGCCAAAGTCTGAACGACTGCATCCGTCTCCCACTCAGGAAGAACGGTAGAGACTGAGGTCAGACAAGGTCTCCGTCAGTACCACAGCCTTCCTGTTGACCTGCATGTGTTCACACTGAAAGTTCACCACTTCTGAGCTCTCATGGAGTCTGCTGCAGTTGTATGGCCCTTAAATACATGCACAAGAAGCCACTCTGAATGTCTTTAAGTGCAGCACACTGTGGCAACCACTTTTCTCACATCTGCCTTGCTTTTTATGACAAATAATTACTACTTTATCCTGGTCAGGCTGCAGCCTATCCTGGAATCACTGGGTGTTATTGCTACGAAACACCACCCTGACTGGGACACCAATCCTTCACGGGGTGGCAACACAGATTGCACACACTACGGGCAATTTAGAGTGACCAGTTAGCCTGAAACACATCTGTGGACTGTAGGAGGAAACCCACACAGTCATGAGGAGAACATGTAAACGCAACACAGACTGAACTGAATCGGAACCCACACCCAAACAGCCCAGGGGCTGCGCCACCCTAATCACTTATAGGCAAATGAATAACCATCTTACTGAAATTGAGGGATATTGCTGTTGTATGTTTGACCTTTTTTCCACAGTTGTTTCAGGAAACATGAACTTCCATGAAAGAATGAACGCTATTTAGTGTCTGAAGGTGTCTAAAGACAAGTGTAGTCAGGGCCATGCAAAATTTAAATTAAAACCAAAGATATGCTGCAGTCATCTTAAAATCATGAATTAAGACAAAACCAGGACATCAGCCACATCGGATCTGAAGTCCCACATGGTCGTCTCACCTCTGGTGTGCTTTAACCGCTCCCAAAAAACGGTCTGCTGCAGTTCATATTTTATGTATGTGTATATATATATATATATATATATATATATATATATATATATATCTTTTATTTATTTATTTATTTTTTACAAACACTGACACCGAAACACTTAAATATCATAAAAAGTCAGCCATTCTCAATATACAAATTAAATACCTTAAATCAGTTCCTCTCAGACATTACACTTCAAAAAAGAAGCACGTTTACGAAAAAATATACTGCTCCACCAACTGTGAAGATTGTTTGAAAATTCAAACCATGGATCCACATACAGAAGAAGGTGAAAGTAAAAACTATGTACAACAGTAAACATACAGTATTACTAATATGATCCTCCCCAGACCCAGGCTTTCATGTTTTGTCCCCTCTACAGGACATATGTTCCTTAGTGTACCTCCCAAACTGTATATGCCACAATGCTGAGGCTTATTGCACCATACAGAGGACTTTCTATGCTTTTAACTGATACCACATGTAGGGTGTGGGCCTTCTGACAGCTTCATAGAAATTTTGGAAATACATCCAAAAACGTTTTTCGGCTGGGTCTCAGGAGGACATACACAGTGATATATATCTATAACATAACACGGTTGCTATGGGAGACACTGGTTTTACAGAGCTTGAGTTAAAAAAAAAAGGCAGGTTTAATTAAAAGTTTAACGCAGAAGATAAATTAAGTGGGAGATGCTGGTAAGCTGAAAGGGAGGAATCTCAATTTCACAAGGAGTTGTGGGTAGGATCATACATTTACAGTTGCATGAAGTGCTCTACAGCTTTATACTTTATAAATCTGACACTTGTTCATCATTGCACATCTACCTTTGCTACAAGGGTCTGGAAGACTCTGGATGGTCTGGAAAATGCACCTAAACAGTCTTTAATGAGGCGACTTTATGTAGCTTTTGCTGCTGGTGGGAAAGGAAGACAGAGTCCTCACCCCTGACACAGCTGGACATTGAGTCACATCCTGGCTGAGGGACAACACGCTGCGGTACGAACCCGTAAGTGCTCAGTGTCCGTAGGTGTGGATATCGCTGGGCAGGTTGGGGGGGACTATGGAGGCCGCGGGGCTGGCATCCAGGCAGCTGATGTCACAGTGACAGCGCTGCACCCACATGACATCACGTGTGAAGCCATGGCGTCCGGGACAGCGGAAACGCAGGCGCACGGTGCGGGTGACTAAGGGTGTGCAGCAACGCCCGTCTCCGCAGGATCCGCAGGTCTTGGGACGGTAGCGGCGCACCGTGGAGCACCCGGCAAACGTGATGTGGATAGGCTTGAGAGGCCTCACTGTGTGTTCGCACCTCTCTCCCTGCAGAACCATGACTCCTTAATGACTACGCCTCCTGCTGACTTTATTTAATTTGTAAATATTGTTGCTAAAATTTAAATTGATGCGTTAAAGTGAAAGGAAAAGTGGAATATATATCTTACCCTGGGAGAAGGGGCGAGATCAGTGTCGCACAGTCGGACCTGGCACAGACGCGTCTCCCTCATGAGTCGACACGCAGAGTTGGTACTGGTGATCCGGCTGGACACACCCATCCCGCACGTGGCAGAGCAGGGTGACCAGTCAGTGATTTGGGGGAAGCACTTGGACGTGAGCAGGGCGTGCGTCATGGGAAGGGACATCCCTTCTGCGTGGGGGAGGAAGAGGAATAATAAATATCGCACAGTAAACACCTATGACCAGCTATGAGCAAGCAAATTCTTGTTCAGAAACCTGCATGTTTCCCAGTACACATATTTATTTCTGTTTGTGCTTTTTTCATCTGTCTATTTTCCAAAAACTTCAGCCTAGAGAGAATGTCACCTGTTTTTACCTGCTAAGTTGATAGGGGGCGGTAAAGAGCAACCAATCAGAATAAAATAGTTTTGTTTCAGGTCCTTTAAAAAAGTTTTAATTTTCACTCATTTTCAAACGGTTTTCATTTCAGTGTAGCACAAAGTTCGTTTAAATACCCAAGTAAAAAATATCAATGATTGTATCTGAGTATTACAACTTTTAACTGGTAAATAAATTGAGGGCTGCCTGTCTTACGAAGCTTTTATTGATTGTGACATTTGAGTTACAAACAAATTGAAATGCAAACAGGCTTTCTGACCGGATTATGTTTGTAAACTGCGAACACAATGAGGTTATAATAACTCAAAAGCAAAAAGGTGCCCACCATTCAAAGGTGTTCCAGCACTGATGCCCAGGGGCAAGGGCACTAGCAGCAGCTCATTGCTGGCAGGGTCGGGGTGTGGCTGAGGCACAGGCGGGGCTCCCGGCTGGGGTTCCCCCGAGTCCTCGGCGATGTGATTGTCATTATTGCAGACCCACTCATCGCAGCAGCTCCCCGGTGGCCTTGAAAGTCGCGGCCTGGAGCAGTGCCAGTGGGGCAGAGGCACCCAGTGGGGGCACAGCGGCATGCAGCCCACCACTCCATCTATGCAGCTACACTGGTGCCTGCAGCTGGGTTTGAAGTCCTCGCCGTGCTGGTAGAAGCGCCCGTCGAACTCACAGGGGCGCCCCTGGGCCTCAGCTGCAGGGCGGGGACACACGTCACGTGTTTTCTTAAGCTCGCTTTATTATTCTTTTATGACATGTTTGCGTAAGCAGATTGCGGAGCTCTTTTCTGACAGTGACTCGTATATTACATTAGCTACCATAATGAGCTCATGGGAAACTTCATGTAGGCGTGCAGACCCCAGCCCCGCCCCTTCGCTCCCCACCTTGGCACAGGCCGCGCTCCGGGTCCCCACCAGCACCCATCTGGCAGCGCAGGCCCTTGATGTGGTCGCAGGGCTGGTCGCGGCCACAGTCCTGGTTGAACTGCTGTGCGCACACCCTGCAGCAGCCGCAGGCATCCATGGCCCAGCTGACCCCTGGGGGGCAGGAGGGTGGCGGTGGGGGGCAGGAGCACTGATCAGGGCAGCTACCTTCCACCTGGAACCACAGTAGGAGTGAAGAACAGGTGTCAGAGCTAACAGTGATGCAGGTATCAAAGTTATCATGTCAAAGTTATTATAACACTTTTCCCCAGCGTTTATCCACCTACAGTGATTTAGCCATTTATGGAACTAGGTCATTTTTACTGTATTAATTTGGGGTAAGTACCTTCATCATGGGTACTACAGCCAGAGCAGGGATTTCAACTTCGATTGTTCAAATGCAAGGCAGCAGCTCTAACCACTGTGCCACCTGCTGTACCTTCAAGGTTCCAAAATACATATAAGCACAGAATCCTGAATGTACAGCAGTGCAGAGCACAGATTTAAGAGCAGCTCTTGCCTTCGCAGCTGAGCAGACAGATGTGTGTTGCAGGGGGGCAATACTTACCAGCAGGGTGACGCAGGACAGGAGAAAAAGAGCGGAGTAGCTTGAGTGTTTCCATCTTCTCAGGAAAAGCATTTTTTGTCTTAGCTCCCACAACAACTCGAAAAAAGGGCCAAACGACAGCTCCTGGGTGGGAAGCTGGACACCGGACAAGTGTTATCCGCGTCTAGGCACAGGTCAAAGGGCTGAATATGTCCCAGGGGCCCTCCAGGGGTCGCTACAGTGTGCAGCTCCGCAGCAGCAGGGTGTCACCTCCTTGCACCCGTGTGCTTGTTACCGAACACACCGGCAGCCTTGCATAGATCAGCTCCTCTGAGGAACTCCCCCCACGGCACTCTCATTTATAGGGGCAGCCAGACGGCCCCTGTTACATCAGCGGATCCCCGCATGCACACATACACACACACACACACACACACACACACACCGAGGGGAGAGACTCTGAGCAGATTGTTTTCAGTCCCAGAGCGTGAGGAGAAATGAAAGAGAAGTAGAGAAATTACAAAGGTAATCGGAAAAGACAGAGCGTGTGCTTGGTTTCTGTAAATTAAGAACCAGCTGTGACCAAAGAAATGTGACCACAATTTCATAAATATAGTTTAAATTGTAAAAAAAAATAAAAAATAATAAAAAACACAGTTCTACAGTAGCACCCTTGAAATAGCTAATTGTGTTTGCCTCCCCTCCTCACACACACACACACACACACACACACACACACACACACACACACACACACAGAGTGGTAGCAAATGCTGGCAGACACCTGAAAAATAAGAATGTGCCCAAAACACTTTTGTCAGAGACACATTCCAGGAAGAGCAGGTTCACACCATGTTTTCACTTGAATGGCTAAACAGAACCGCTGCCAAACCATGACAACCCTGATTTACACACTGAAGGAGTGTTTTCCCTTTGTCCCAGGAAGACCTCACATTGGACCTTTGCGTCTGCCGCGAGGAAACAGGCAAAATGTAATTTAGCGCTTGTTAGCACTAATCCACTGCTTGCCAAGCAGCAGCCATGACTGACATCTCCTCGGCTTCCAGCCTCTGTGGTCCCTCCAGGACTTTGCACCAGGGTGGCACATATCTTCAGTGGGCATGTTGGCTTTCATAAGACTTTGAAAATGCACAGACACAGCCTGGGAATGACCAGTGAGGCCATCCGTGCATATTTGGGATGCAGCACTTGAAGGCATCAGTGTGGAGATGAATATGCTGGGAACTCACCAGCATGGTACTGTTCATTACTATTTATCTCACTGTTTTCTCCAACAGGACTTAGGTTTGTACACCAAGCAAAAGAGATTTAGCCATTTATACAGCTGAATCTTTTTTATTGTATCAGTTCAGAGTAAGAACCTTGATCAAGGGTGTGACAGCAGGATTCAACCCTACATACCAATCAATTTACCTACTTAACTACTTACCTTCCTATAGTACCTACCTTCTGACCTACCTCTGTATCTACTTACCTACCTTTAGTACTCACCTACTTACCTACCTTCTGACCTACCTCTCTATCTACTTACCTACCTATAGTACCTACCTACTTACCTACCTTCTGACCTACCTCTCTACTTACCTACCTATAGTACCTACCTACTTACCTACCTTCTGACCTACCTCTCTATCTACTTACCTATCTGTAGTACCTACCTATACCTATCTAGTTACCTACCGCTCTAACTACTTACCTACCTAATTACCTATCTATCTACTTACCTACCTATAGTACCTACCTGCTTACCTACCTACCTACTTATCTATCTATCTATGCTCTCCACATGCCTACAAATCAACAACAGAACAGGCCTGTCTTAAAAACCAGAACCAATGCATTTAAAATCGAAGTTGCCTTTTGCATTAGTCATATCCTCAAAGGATTAATGCGGTATAGTAAAACCAAATTTACTGACATATTTTGACAGGATTTTTACATTACTGGTGAAACAATAGAACATTCCTGACATTGTTCTCTGTCAGCGTAAACAGTCTGGCTTCCAGGACCTGTGAAGAGCATCTTGACGCCTTTGAGCGGCGCTTTATTATGTGTTTATTACACATTTTTCACATGCTCTGCATCAGTGCGAACACTTTTTGCATTTGAGCACAGAAGTTTCAGAAAACCTGTAGTGTTCCAACGAGAAGAAACAGGTCCTGTTTCCCCACAGAAATAAATCAAAATGTAGGCAATCCCAGAAGCAGAAAGGAACCACAAACACCAAGAACAGTTCTGGAAATATGTCAAGAAATAAAAGCTCTTCCATGAAAAGTGTATAAGCACACAGAGAAGAGGGAAGCATACTGTGATTTATTAAAAATGACTAACCAAATTTTTAAATAAAAGACATGAACTCATTCAGCGCCTTGTGGAATCTGTGCCCTGACAAATTCATACTGTTCTGAAGGCCAAAAGGAGGCATAGCACGTATACTACGAGACAGGTATGCCTAATAAACTGGAAACTCAGGGCACATTTACTGTGCTGCGCCAAAGGGGCAGCTGTGCTCCACCAGAACCTGATCTCATCTGCCATGCTAATATTCTGGACATATTTCAATCAATAAAATAAATCTTGAGGACTCATTTTAGATATGAGAACCACACACTCCTCCCGACACCTACTAATAAATCCATCCATACAGCGAACGATATCAGACTCATAAATCGCAGCGCATGACAAGAAATGGACAGGAGTGACGTGAAGCAGGCGTTTTGAGACTCGCTCACGTCAGCGCAGGCCCTCATACCTGTGTGGGCGCTGACCCAGGTGTGTCTTGTTTTGCACAGCTGGACCCACAATACGATCCATTTAACTGCCCCCCGCTGGGGTGCAAGGCCCAGTGTCTCCACTGCCTCCTCAGGGGTGATGAAAGCAGAAGGAAGTCTGAACTCTCCTCCTGCTTCAAGCAGCCCAGCATGTGCAGAAAAGCAATAAACTGACCATTGTGTGGTCGTCCTGACCAGGTGTGTTCGGGGTACAGGTACATATTAGATGCAAACAGTAATTACTTCTGTCTTCTGTATTCTATTGAAACCCCTCAGCAGGTGTATGCCAGGTGCAAAAATGGGAGCTGCATTCAATTTATGTGTTTAAATTTATTTATTTAGCTGATGTGGTTCTCTAAAGTTAAGCTACTGACAGTAATTAACCCGTTTAAACAGGTGGGCAATTTTTACCGCATCAGTTCAGAGTAGATACGTTCATGAAGGTCCTACATAAGGAGGTGGGAGTCCAACCTGGGTCCTTCAAGCGCAGCAGTTCTAACAACTAAGATTCCTGCTGCCAGTTACATTTATTCACTTAGCAGATGCTGTTCTTCACATGGAAAACATGGTGGCTCAGTGAGTACCAGTGCTACCTCACCGCCTGGGCAGTTTGGTGTGGGTTTGAATCCCACTCAGTCTGTATGGAGCTTGCATGTTCTCCCTGTGTCTGCATGGGTTTCCTCCAGGTGCTCTGGTTTCCAACCACTGTCCAAAGGCGTGTTTCAAGTCAACTGATCCCTCTGTAGCGTGTGGTGTCACCCTGTGATGGACTGGTGTCCCATCCAGGGTCACTTCTGTAGCCTTGTGGCCATTGCTTCTGGGATAGACTCCAGACTGCTGGGACCCTGCTCAGCATAAGCACTTCATGAAAATGAATGCATGTTCTCGACACAAACAATTACTTTTAGGTAATTTACTTTAACTTTTGACGCATTTGTTCACGGCGAATTATGGAGCTACATACACCACACTGCGCAGTTATTTACGCAGCAGTGCAATGTAACACACTCAATCACACACACCCCGTGCAATTTCACCAATCCACTAAAAACACACATCTTTGGACTGTATGTAGAAACCCACACTAACACAGGGAGAACATGCAAACAGACTGAGCTGGATTCCAAACCTCCCCGGAGTTGTGAGACGTCGACCCTGCCCACTGCACCGCCGTGCAACATATAGGAGTTACGTGTCTGCAGCAAAGCTGTTCCCCTTGTTGCATTTGCTGCATTTTTAATTGTCTCATTCGCAATGCAGCCTAGGGGGGTTACGAGACTCTCACGTTGCCTGGGACACCCAGGATGGGATTATCTCCTCCAGCTTTCCAAAAGACACTTCTCAGTAAAACTGCAAAAGGGCCTTTTTCCAAAGCGCTCGCTTGACTAGCTGTGAAACGCACTCCGGGTTTGTTGTCATCGTCAATGTTGTGCTGCATGAAAAGACGAGGGGAAAAAAACAGAATAAAAGATCAAATAACCTGTTGATTCAAGGCTTTTCTCCCTCGCTGGTTTTACAGGAGGTGATTTTTTTCTTCGTAGAAATGAAAAAACAAACAAAGGAACCAGTCAGTGAGAGTTAACTAGAAACCAGTCATAGGGCTAGATGACTGTGTATCTGTGTGTCTGTGCTTTCAAGGGGGGAGGAAGCAGATCACGAAAGAGATGAAGACAGGAAGAAACAACAGATCAAATGATGATACAGAACTACTAAAATTACTGGAGAGGAGATATTTTGAGATGCTGTACAAGTATGATAAAAACATAGCGTGAAAGTCAATGTGTCAGTGCGTACGCTGTAGTTTTAAGTAACTGTTGGCCGACCTGCATCAGACCCATGGTGTGAAATGGAGTGTCTGGAGGAGGAAAACCACTGAGGACAAAAAAAAATAGTTTTTTTTTTAACTTGAGAACATATTTGATGTTAAATGTCTCTTCTGTACCCTCAGAGGGTCTGGAAGTTTGAGGGCAGTGGGGCTTCCTGGTGGGACCTAACCTTGAGGAAAGGTCCATCTTAAAAGTGCATTTCACCAGACTGCAGTTTCACACAGTGTCGAGTTCGGACATTACACCCCATGTCAGTGGAGAGCCAAGCGTGGTTTGTGTGTGTTTGGGTGGAGGGGTGTTTGTTCACTTTGTGCTGTGACGAACTTGTGGGTTTTGTGGTGGTCAGGGCTCTTGCTCACCACTTTCCACCTTAGCTAGCCCAAGATGTACGCTCCCCAACCCCTCAGTAGGAAGGAGGCTAGGTGGGACTCAACAGGACTCAAAGGAGCTGACTCTTTGCTGCAGCAGCCCAGACACATCCAGGAGACCGGCAACTCACACACTTGCATGTTCAGTGATTTTCCTCCCTTCCTTGAAGATCATTTCAGGAAATCAAACGTTAATGCCAGCTCTCTCAGCACAGTCACCACATCCCGACTCACCAGTGCATCACTAAGGCCTTGAGGGTTGGTTCTATGCAGAGTGAAACAGAGTGCTGAATAATACAAGTAAGCTGGACAGTTAGAGAAACAGTGATAACGTTTTGCTGAGGTGGACAAGTAAATCAGGCGGCAGCTGAGGAGAGGAAAACAAAAAAAACCCCCCATGGTCAGCCCACCCCTTCTTCATATTCAAGCCCATGTTTATTTGCCGTTTTAAGTCGTCAGCACCAACAATGGAAACAGGACCTTTAGAAAAGGGGTTCTGTGGAAAATTTTCAGGTCTCTCAGAAACAAGAAGTGACCTGTGGGAAATCCGCCAGAAGACTCGGTGGGAGTGTGAGCCGACAGGTGGGGCACAACTCTGACGGAATTAGGCTCTGTGTTACTTTGGCTTTGCATTCCAGTTTATGACGTGAGTGCTTTGACATCCTCCGCTGGTGGTCACTGGAGCAGGGTCCCGCTTGGGCTGCGGTGGAGGGGGCAGAAATCCAGCACCCAGACCAGACCTACTCTAGGAGTTCCTGTGCCAAGTAATACTGGCCCACCACAGACGGACGTCTGCTCCCATCTGTGGAAATTACCACCCAACAGTGATTTTTATCATGTAGTTTTTAGTCTCCAGCTCTGGATATTGGAACAATAAACAACCTGAAAACCTTGTGCACTTCCTTTGGAGGCAGAGAGTAGAGCAGCTCCAGCCAGTCGTGGCCTCAGGCCTGTCCAGGTGAGCCAAGGGTGCGGCTGCAGCAGGTTTTCGTTTTCTTCTCTAATGCTGGAGAATATGCGGTTATCTTGAAAGTCTAAGTTTCTTCCGATAAAAATGAATATTTGAACCGTGTGATAATTTAAATCTAACAAATTTTGGAGCTTCCTCTGGGAAATATTGTGACCCTTTGCCCTACACCTAAGTCATTCATCTATACGCCTTTGCAATTTCATGGTGTGCTGTCTCTGTCACATGCGAGTTCTGTTGTCACTTAATAATAAACACATTTTAAAATGTGAAATAGCTGTGAAAAATGCAAAATCACGCTGGTAAGAATAAATTAAATATTTTAAGTTCCTGATCTCAAGCGTCCCAATGTTGTTTTTCATTTTCTTCCAGGGGTGAAAGGGACCAGCTGACCTTTTCAGATGTTTTTGGGGAGGTTTCATGTCTGGGTAAACAGAGACAAAAAGTTAATTCTGACATCTCACAGGCACAATTCTTGATGACTTCCTGTGCAGAAGGGACATAATAAGACGGGCTTATCAACAGGTCTTCCTGTTTTTTCACTCAACTATGTCTCTGGAATACCATTCCGAGTAAACAACACAGCAAAACTAGAAATAAGTAAATATATATTTTAAAAGAGAATAGCTCAAGCTGAGTTTACAGACTCCCTTGAGTTCCCGGTGAGGCATTCTGTACAAATAAATCACATTGTACCACGGTGCACACCTCACAACTGTTTAAAATGGCCCTATTTATGGCAGGTTGTCTGAAGTTACAAGAAAGAATGGATATTACACACATTGTGCTTTATATTCCATTAAAATATCTACGTGGTCAAAGTCAAGTTATCCCACACCCTCTTTTGGCCAGTTAAATAAACAACTGTGGCAAATCCTGCTAATCTTTTCTAGAAATCTCTCCCACTTTGCGTCATAAATTAGAATCACAGAAAATGCCTTTCGTCGAACCCAAAAGCCTGCAGCGCCTTTATTGTGGAATTCCGAGGGCTTTCATGTGGCATGCGGGTCATTGTTTCTTAATTAAGACGTCAATAAATGAATTGCACATGAGATATAATCTCCGCGTGCAAAGCTTTCATAATTGGACTCGCTTTGATTAGTATAATGTTTGGAACACGTCTCTTCCCAGAGTGGAAGACACATGGAAAGCCGGGCGTGACAGTCATAATGGCGAACAATAAAAATGATTGGCGATCATAGACAAAGGGTCCTCGCCTCATCCTTCATTGCTGCTGACGGCACCGTATGGGTGAAAACAAAGCAAAGACGGGGAAAATATGAGTTCATCTGCCCAAGCTGGGGGGGGAGGGGGGGGAACTAACAGCAGGGAGGCAACGCCGCTCATTTTTACTGGAACAGTGACTGGATCTGTGGCTTTACGAGGTAGTTAAAGTGGCAGCGATGGCCCGGCAATCTGGTGTGGGGAAGCGGCCTGGGTTTCGTTGCGTCCTTCCCTTTCCAAAGCATCAATTGCACATGGTGCCGCACTCAACAGTCCCAGTGAGGCTTCTGGCACACGCATCGCCTGGGCTGATGTAATAGCAGAGAAGGTCAAAGGTCAAGGATGAAACTGGCTGTCGAACAATATGCTTCGAGTTATTTACGGTTTTCAGTGGTGTAACTCAAGCCAGGCCCAGTGTCCCATTCGTAGCCTCGCAGCCACATAACCTGACACTGAAGTCCCCTAAAAAAATGGATGACTTCTTTTACCCAATCAGTGAGCACAACAGTGTCCCGTGAGCCAATGATACGCCAGAACAGCATCTAAGGAATTCCATTTGTGTTCTATATTTAATATTATTCTTTATTTCGACATGATGATAAATAGCAAACGTTCCTAACATCATCAGCATCATTCAAAAATCAAATCAGACACAACTAAAATGTTGTTTTTGCTCCTTTCTTGTGTTATTGTACAACAAAGATTTGCAATGGGGTCTTTTAATAAAAAAACGCAAGAAAAAAACAATGCATACTGCCAAAGGTAACTCTTTTACTTGATTTAGACTGATTACATGCTAGGGGCATAATTCATGTTGTCGGTTTGTTTTGAAATTTAGTCTGTGACTGTTCACTTTGTTGCTATGTACATGACAAAGCCACTTTTCTCAAACTGCGATAGAAACAAAGCAAATGTTTTTTTTCAGCCAAATGACGGATGCATTTTAGTTTTTCAAAAGAAAAACGTATTCTGGCGTGCAAATGTAAGCACGTTTCCTGCTGTTCAGGCAATAAACAGAAATTGCTTTTATGTACAAGGTTTTTAAGTTTTCTCACATTTGGTTTGAAAATCCTAGCTTTATCAAGCCTTTATTAAGCAGTAAATAACTGCTATTTCTCTCCCATTTGGCTTAAGGCTTTTTTTAAGTCTTAGACTTTGTGGCTGAACAGCTAGTAGTCAATAGCCCCCAGTATTGGACCATTACCAAGCAGTAACAACTGGGAACTCATTGATAGCTGTATTCCCATGGTTCCTTTCTGTAATTAGTGGAAATAGTCAATAACAGGTTAATTATAACTAAATTAAAAATTTAATAAGAACAATTATTTATAAATTGGTGGCACAGTGAGTAGCCAGTGCGGCCTCACAGCCCTTGGGCTATTTGGGTGTGGGTTCGAATACAGACTCTGTCTGTGTGGCATTTAAATGTTCTCCCTAGGTCTGTGTGGGTTTCCACCCACAGTGCAAAGACATGTGTTTCAGGTTAACTGGTCACTGTGAATTGTGTCCCTAGTGTGTGTGTGTGTGTGTGGCCACCCTGTGATGGACTGGCATTCCATTCAGGTTGTGGTTCCACAGCCTAATCTCCAGTGATTCCAGGATAGACTCGAGACTGCCACAATCCTGCTCAGAATAAAGTGATTAATGGTAACGGATGGATAGATAATAATTATGAGTAAGAATTGAAGATGCTAGTAATAATATTCCATCCATGGGATGCCCTACCATACTCTGTGTGTCTGGCATAAGCTCTGGACCCCAGCAACCCAGCAGTAAACAAGACATCATTGATGATGGATGACTGGTTAAATGTGATATCAGCAGCAGAGTCCATGCTAGTGTTAACCTCAGTACCTGCAGTGAAACTGCATACTTATGAATAAGTGCATTGTTAAATGTACAAGACAGGAAACACTGGGAAGCACAAACGCACCCTTAATACAATTGTAATGACATCACTTTGTTCCAGTTGACTACATGGAAAAAAGTGACTACTTTCAATAAAACTGAATCGTGTAAAATATGCTAATTGAATTTTAAGTGAATGTAATCAAGTCAACCTCAAGATACTTAGATTAATAGTGCTGCAAAAACTATTAAAGAACAAGGTTGGGGAAAGTTGTAGTACAACCACTCTGTCTTGGATCTTTGTGGTGATAAAAAAATAACAAAGTGTGTTGCTGAGATCACAAGAATAGTCCTTCTTTCCATGGAATTATATAGATTGAATTTCTTGCTTGTGAATATAGCGAGGCCACACAGAGCTGCAGCTGTGTGCTGTAAATGAGCTCAGGGCTATTCACCCTTGGAACTGGAGTAACAAGCTAGTCTTACCTTCAATCAGCCTCTTCTCTGTACAGTGTTGAGTTCCTGGATGGACCAATTCTTCCTCCCAATGAAGAGCAGAGTATCCCTTCAGGGTGTCCCTCTTTTACATAGACAGATAGGATGACCTATACAAGCAAGTCTGGCCTCCCTCACCATTTGTCAGTTAGGGCAGTTCGCAGGTAGCTAGATGTTGTGACAGTTCATGGATGAATTACTGGAGGGTTGAAAGCAGAGAATTAAGCATGTCTGGACCTAATAAAAATGTGCATTACAATTCTGAATGCAAGTGTTTGTGTTCTTGGGAAATGTACACAGTGGTGTCATGCTGGTATTGCAGGTAGCGCTGGTGCCTCACAATCCTGGGCTGTGAGTTTACATGTTCTAACCATCTTTGTGTGGGCTTCTTCTTATATGTGTTTCAGGTGAACTGATGGCTATAAACTGCCCTTTGTGCTGCTTTCACGACAGGTTTTCAGGAGTATAGTGGCCCT
This sequence comes from Arapaima gigas, assembly GCA_900497675.1. Classification (NCBI taxonomy): domain Eukaryota; kingdom Metazoa; phylum Chordata; class Actinopteri; order Osteoglossiformes; family Osteoglossidae; genus Arapaima; species Arapaima gigas. The sequence goes on along the minus strand of UFQX01000472.1, from coordinate 998,800 downwards.
ACACTGGACAACAGGCTAGTGGTAATAGATGGTTGGAAACACACAAACATATAAACATAAATTGATGCAGTAACACTAAGATTTGAACCTTGAATTTGTGTCTCATTTGCATAATCACTGAACAAGACACATCCTTTAACAATAGCAACTGAGATTAAGAAAGAAATGTAATTCAGGAATTCAGTCTTGCATAACTTCATGACTACTTTTATTATAGAAAACCAGTGACTTTCAAACTAAGCTATGTTCCCAAAAAAATCATTAACTTAATTTGGTGAATTTTATTTTTTAATGCTGCACTACAATAGATATAGATGCTCAGTAGGATATGTGGCTTGGAAAATTAATACACTCTTACATAACTTTCACTAAGAATGAAATGTTTTCTTTTCAATTTTTATAAGTCAAATAGCCTCATTAACAAAAATGTCACAGCCCAGTGTTGTACTCTGCTGACAAAGGAGGACTGGAACCCAAGTTTAAGTATAAATGTCCTTAGCAGTAAATCTAACAATTTTGCATGTATTTAATTGTATTTTTATCACAGTCAGCTTGAGTGTGGGAGTAAGAGGAGTAAAATGATGCAACTCAAAGGGTCTGACCCAAGGAAACCCTTCAGAAGTCCTTCATCATTGCATCTAAGGTGCGTTTTAAAAAGATCATGATGTTTCACTGTCGGGAAAAAATACAGGTGAAACACTCTGAGAAACCATGTTCGACCCGGACCAAGTGACATGTGGCGGAGATCTTAAATCAGTATTTATTTCTGTACTCTACTTGTTTCTTATTTCTACACGTAAAAGCGTCTGCGTAATAATAAATATACACAACAAAGCATTACACAAACATTTTTTGCACTGGCTTATTAACGATTAAGTTTATTTAAAATAAATACAGCACTGCGCCCACTATCATCACAAACTGAGAGGGCACCGCTTCGCGCATGCGCCCTGCTTATCCCGCGTTGCATTCTGGGACGGAGGATTTGGGAACATAACCTTTATTTAATGTATAAGTTAAATAAAGTATAACTACCCGATGACATTCAACAGCAAATAGCAGTTTGATTTTATTTATATACAGCTAATTTTTTTGTAGTTTCGCTGAACTCCCGGGCCAGGGTTAAAGGTGAGAGGTGACACGCTCAGCCTCGCGCGCTCTGAGGTCATGGCTCGAGAGGTGTGAAACTTTACAGAGAAAAATATCCGCGATTTGTCTTAAAATATAATATCACACTTTTTATACTGTTACTGTCAAAGATCGCATCGTGAGAAATGGCGGAGAGACCCGAAGATCTGAACCTCCCGAACGCCGTTATCACACGGATCATCAAAGAGGCGGTGAGGATACGGGGTTTTATTTTAATTTAATTTAGTTCCTTTACTGTATTTTATCGTTTTATCAGTGAGCGGAAGAACCAGCGACTTCACGTTACTGTTGTGTGAAAATAACCGTCGAGGTGGTTGAAACACGGCACTAACTTGTGCCTCACATTGTTTTAGTTCACACTCACTGCATTTGGACCAAGACTTTTCGTAGTAATTCTCACTTTTTGACATAGAGACCGACAGTTTTCAAATTTGTTTCGAAATACAGTAAAATAAAATACAAAAACCATGATTCATTAGGTTCTCCATACCGTCCCGGGAGACGGCTCTCAACATTTAAAATTCCCCAGCTTTCTATTAATATAATGTAAACAATAATTCTTCAAAACTTGTTGCAAACGTAGTTTCCTATTAAAATCGGGAATAAAGCGCTGAGAACTTTTCGTCTGAGCGTCGAGATGCGCGCGGCACGTTCTCGTGCCCAGCGGCCTCGTGTTGTCACTCTTGCTGTGTGCGCTGTTTCCCCGCAACTGCGACGCTCATCGAGCGCTGTCTTTGCCGCGCAGCTACCCGACGGGGTGAACGTGTCCAAAGAGGCGAGGAGGGCGATTTCCCAGGCGGCCAGCGTGTTCGTGCTGTACGCCACCTCGTGGTAAGAGCCGGAAGTGACTCAACTAGAGCCGTGTGTTTTATTTTAATGATGATCGTCTTCAAAAAAAATGCAGTAAATAACCCATTTATAAAGCTGATTTTTCACGTATCAGTCCAACGACGTGACACTAGGAGTGAATTAAAAACCTGGGTTACCTTCCGTTTAGGATGATGGCTCTAACTCGTGTGCCACCTGCTGTCCCATGACTTACACAACATACATTTTTGGTGCAGCAACTTTGTGAAAACTTCCAGTTTGGAAAATGGATGGTTAGTTGGTCCTGTTACAAGAACTTTAATATTCACCCCTCACAGTGCAAACAACTTTGCCATGAAGGCAAAGAGGAAGACCCTCAACGCAGGGGATGTCATGGCAGCCATAGAGGAGATGGAGTTTGAGCGTTTCCTTCAGCCGCTGCAGGAGGCTTTGGAGGGTGAGTCTATATTCTGCCCATCTCCACGCTGGGCTTCCACAGTGATCTGTGCAGCTCACGCAGCCTGACACGTCACCTTTTCGACAGCCTACAAGAAGAGCCAGAAGGGCAAGAAGGAGGCATCCGAGCTGAAGCGTAAGGACAGGGAGAGGAAGGCGGACGATGATAACGACAGGAGCAGGGAGGAGGACATCGAGGAGGAGCAGGATGATGATGAAGGAGAAGCAGAGGAAGAGGTGGAGAACTGAGGGGTGGAGATGGCTGGACACAGCGTGACCTAAGTGGAAGCCTCACCCTACCTCAGACACCATCTATGCTGCAAGACAGATTAATTTGTGACATTTTAAAATTCAGTGATGTTTAAAAACAGGGCTTTGTGTACTTGAGAGGGGGGACTAAAGCCCCTCCCCTGCTGATCACTTTGTGTAGCATTTTGATACAGTTCAGGAAGGTCTGCTTGTGTTCCATCAGAAACTTAAATAGATTTAAAACCTTAGTTTACAGGTGTGACATCAGTTTCAGCTGTACCCCCCGCCCCAGGACCCAAATTAAGGGAAGGTGCTTTTCTTGCCCCCATTTGTATATATGGCTTTCAACTGAAATGTTTTGGAAACTTTTGTAAATAAACTCAGTTTCAAGTAAACTGCAAACCCCTGATTTTGGAGAGTGGGGTTCACCAGTGAGAGCAGCACCAACAGCTGTGATGCAGTGTGTGCAGCAGTGACAAGGGTGGCACAGCTACACCTGACTACCAGCGCAGGAGCACCAAGATGCAGCTACATCCTCTACATTTCACTCACTTTCCCCATTCTTTACACACTCAATACCTCACATCCCACCCCAGCAGCTGTCATTGTGCCCAAGTCCTTGAGTGACACCATCACACATTCAAGCCAATATTCACAAGTGATTTTATACAATAGCTTTATTTGTCCTCCATTGCAACGTTACTCCTGAAACAAGAAGAGAGACAAGTTAGAGATGCATTATGCAGCAGAGACCACAGTGTGTACACCAGTGGTGTGCCGACTGAGGAACGCACCGAGGGACACTCCAGTTTGCCGCTGTTGATGTCATCGATGAGGTCGTGAGGAGGACGCCCATCGACGGTGCATCCCACAGACTGCGCCGTGCCCAGGATCTCCTTAATTGTCCCTGTGCATGGGAGACAGTGCAGCTCAGAACTGTAAACAGCATGACTGCAACATGCTTGGTAGTAAACCTGCAGCCCCATGAGGGACACGTCGAGCTGTTCCAGTTACTGCTCCACACTCACCAGAGAGCTCCCTGGCGATGGAGCGCGGCCTCATCTGGCGAGCGATGTTGATGATCTCCTCAAAGCTCACGCTGCCGCTGTGCTTGACTGGGGAGGACAGTAACAAGGCTGTCAGAAGACTGATGACAAGGTGGCATCTCATCATGCACTCAGCAACAAACAGAGATCTAATGTGAACAGGAAGGCGCGTGTTCCAGACTCTTTGGCACAGGGTTACCCACTTTCTGGGCAACTCTGCTTCCTAAAGCTGGGTCACTCTGCGCCCCCCCTGGACTATTAACAGCCACTCATACAGGCAGCCATAGTGGCGGGGGGGGCTCTTCCATTGAAATAACCTGAAGACACTCACTGTTCTTGACCTTCTTCCTGTCACGAGGGGGTTCTTTCAGGGCCTTGATGATGAGTGCAGAAGCAGAGGGCACCACCTCGATCTGCAGAGGAACCAAACACAAAGCATGTTGGGAGGCACATCCTAAAGGAAGAGTGCGCATGTCAGCAGTTAAGATTCAGGGCCATACCGCTGCCTGCCTGTTCTGGATGGTCAGCTTGACTGTGATCCTGAGGCCCTTCCAGTCACCAGTGGCCTTGGCAATGTCATCACCCACCTTCTTGGGAGACTGCAAGATGGGACAGAAGCAGTTGAGAACAAACCAGAGCACAGCGAGTTCAGCAGAAGCAGAGTGATGTCACCCATGGGAAGTGTGTGTTCCGAGCTTTTTGGCACAGAGCCGCCCACAGCATCTGGGAAGCCCTGCTTCCTACGGCCGGGTCTCTATGCGCCCCACCTTGGCTGTAACCGGCCACTAATACAGGCAGGCACTGTGGCGGGGGCGTCCATTTCTACTGCTGCCATCTGTGCAGCCTCACTTACCAGACCCAGAGGCCCGATTTTAGGAGCTAGAGCTGAGGTGGCACCAACTTCTCCTCCTGTGCACCTCATGTACACTGCAAGACACGACACCACAAAGTGTTAGCATTTTCCCTAAACACAGCACGTCTTAGACTGGCATGATGCTGTGCGTGCAGTAGGTGGAAAAGTGGTTAGAGCATTTGCCTTTTGACTGAGGTTCTTGGCAAGGAAAATATTTACTAATGTTCACTGCACATTACTGAAGAAAATGTAGAAATTAACAGGTCCCTGTTAAAATTGCAGTTTTACAGCTGTAAATTAAACCACCCCAATGTGAACAAACATTTTGCAAATGTACACACAATATTCATAATCCTGCACACAGATGCAATATTCCTTCCTTTTTATACACAACGGGGACTTGACAGACAGGCTTCATCGCCGTTCCTCTTTGAACACAACAGGGGCATCTAACTTCCTTGAACATGATTTGTTTAGTGAACATCTTTACCTGGCTGCTCCCCACTTTGGGGCACAACACCATTATAACCCACAGAAACGGTCACCATAATGCCGTTGCTGACTGAGCAAAGAAGCAAAGGCCAGCCAAACCTTCACAGCAGCTAACAATGCAACTGCTGCAACAAACAGAAACCAGCTGTATGAAAAGGCCTACAAGTAAACATTTCCAAAGCACGTGCTAAACTAAACAAACCATTATTTAATTTAAGGGGTGGTCGCTTTCCCCACAGTGGATCAACGGTGCCCCAACTTGTGGTGAAAGCTGACCAAATTTGTTAATAAAAAGAGGACACCACACCTCTGTTTAATAAGGCTGAGCTGTAACTGCCCTCTGCACTTCATCAGTAATTCCAGTTCTTGAGTCTTCCATAAAAGTCTCAAATATACAAGCTATGCACATTGGACCCAGACTGCCTTCAAACCTGTGCCTTTCATTCAGTGGATGTCATATAGCCAGTCCTCACCATCCTCCTAATGGAAACTTACTGAGCGAGTGCTTTACGGTGGAGCTTCTTGTGCAGCACACACGGAACTGGTGTAAAACATGGTAATACATTAATACATGGCAGGCATTTGAGATGTGAAGGTGACAACTACATTCAGAAACCCACACTGCGGTAACCAGCCAATACGGTACACATCCTACCAAGTGAATACATGTAGTACCAGAGCCTTCAAAACCAAACCCACAACAGTCCACATTTACATGGAAAAATAGGGCTGTTAATAAGCAGTAGTAAACAGTTCAGCTGAGGACTTGGAACAGTAATGTGAAAGTTGCTAGTTCAATCCCCTCACTACACAAAAAGTGTACTGCACTTTCACTGAATAAATGGATAAAAATAAAAAACTAGAATATTCTCTGTTATGCTCATTTTAATGTACCTGCTGTGTCGTACTCAGGCACAGTGTGTGTGCGCACCTCAATTTCACTTCACAAACGATAAACCATCAAATCACATTACAAGCCATTCGATTGACTAAAATATAGAAGACTTTCATCTGACACAACCCCATATTAAGGGGCATCTTTAACTACCGCTACACACTGCTTTTCCATTATGGGGCCACAGGATATAAACCTGAAACCTCTTGATCCCCTACCACTGACCAACAGGCTCTGCTCAGAAGTCCTTAGAATTCACCAGAACCTCTACGCTATGACCACATAACCCTCAGGTCAGTCCAGTGATACCCGCTTAAAACAAGTTCCTACAAGTTGTGGGATCTCTTCCCCAATGCCTACAGGACCTCATCACTCCTTACATCCCAGCAAAAGCATTGTACTCCTGTCCTTTTGGTCTCTTGGTGGTCCCACTTGCAAGGGGATCTATTCTTCAGAGTGGGCAAAACCTCCCACTATTCAGTTAGGCTGTCAAACCCCCCCCCCCATCTTCTCCAGAGCCATTGCTCTCCTGATAGCTACATTACATCATCTGCCGAGTATCTCTAAATTTGTTGTATCAATATTACTTCTACAGGCAGCTCGAGAGACGTGAGCCAGTAACACGGAGGTATCAGGCCCACACAAGTCTGTACGTCAACAGAGAAAAGTCCATCACATGAGTAAGCGAGCCTAAACCTCTTCAACCTCCGAGCAGATGCAGCAAAGTGTCACCTGAAACCGTACCTGCCGTCAGGCACTTAATAAACCACCTTCGGCAAAACCAATGTGCGATCAAGTATTCGCTGCACCGGACCTCACGTGTGGGGCACGCGGACCACCACGCCGGGATGACAGCACTAGGTTCGCGCGTGTAGCTTTCGGCAGCACGTGGGACCGCACAGAGCAAGAGGCGCGCGGCGGTAATACGGCAGTGTCATTAAATCACCGCGTTTTTAAGCCATAATAATAAAATATATTTTGCCTATAATAATGAGTGTTTCTAGAAGGGCTTCAAGTACTTTTAGGCCCCCCCATCCCACCGCTTTTCAAAGAACCCAGTCCATTAGTTACTTACTAAACTCAGAAAATAACAGGCGAGATTCCAAGATTACGCTACAGTTACGTCCAGTATTCTAACCAGACTCTGGCTTCATAAGAATCTCTGGGAAAATAAACAACACATTTCCATAACATCTAAAACATGATATTAGCACGCGACTCAGCCATGTTAGCCGCTTGCACGCAAATATTTGGGCCTACTGCCCCGAGGAGGCCGTGAGATTTTCCTCACGTTACTGACACATACCAATTTTAACTTCGGTGGGGTCGAATTTAGGAGGCATGGCGCTGCTGTCGAGGTTGAGGTCACGTTAGTTTACCACGGTGAGGGTGTCGGATGAACCCGGATTCGGGACGACCGAGAGAGTTGCACCACCACCGGTTCTTACGAGAAGAAAGGAAAGAGAACAGTCGTTGGACAGCTTTTCAACGTCCCAAACATCGCGAGAGCAGGGCGGCCATCTTTAGCGGGGCATGTTATTCGGGGGGGAAATGGCTGCAGGTAGGCGGCCATGATGAGTGTGGCAGGCAGCGAGCTGGCCGTGTACAGAACGGGAGTGTTGTCATATTGCTGTGTTAGCCTACACGTGAAAAGGCGAACAATGACAGCTCGGAAGCAAAATTACTACAAATTTTCACATTATTCCTAATCGGAAGCATTCATTGACTTGTACGCTGCGTAAATGGTCGATGATCGTTAGTGAAGACTTCCCATCCATTGGTCTCGCAAAGTGCCCGGAAGAACGAGGTACGTGTTACAAAACAACAACAACAACAACAAGAATAATAATTATAATTACAACGATCCCTTTTATATGTCGTTAGTGCACAGGAAGCTTGTCTTATTCTCATTTATCTTTGTCTGTCTTGTCTTTATATTCCAGGTTTGTATCGAGGAAGTTACTGATAAATAAAATATAGATAAACTGTGAAAGTGATATGTCTAGAGTAGCAATATTTTATATACTGTATTTTAGATTGAGTACGCGAGGGTTAAGGAGTTGTGTAAAACATGGGCGGTCCCCTGTACTATGGACTGTTTCTGCTGTTCAGATCCTTCTGCCTTTATTTACAAAGGAAACACTTGATATTGAATAACAGTAAATCGTAAATAACAGCCCGTTTATTCTTTTAGAATGAGATAATGCTGTATTTGAGGGCTCTGCATGTGACTGTTATTGTTAAAGAAAAATAAGTGCTCTGGTTTCCACAGCTTCAGGGGGACACTTCCATTCTGTTGTAACTGCCCTGCAGAGCCAAAGTACCCCTGGGGTATCTAGCACCCAGGGGGTGGGGACAGCTGCGTGCCTCAAAAGGACTCGTACCAGCAACTGACAGGTGTACCCAGGATGCCCCTGTTCTTCCGAAAGAGCAAACCCAGCGATGAGTCCAAGAAACGGCTGGAGTACCAGCTGTGTTTGGTATTGTTTCTTTTTTTGTTCTTATTCTTCAGGTCCCTGTTTTTGTCAAAATCATAGGTGTGTTACATGAGTAGTTTGGATTTTGAACCTACCTCAAAAGTTCAATAGTTCAATTTATCTTATGCTTTTTTGCAAAGCAAAGAACAGTGTTCAGCTACTTATAGGTTGGATCTCTGACCACTGCTGCTACATACCGCTATCTTGAATTATCATTATGCAGGCCTCTGTTTTGAGGTGTATGAATGTGTATGCAGTTAACCCTTAACATGCAATATGTCTAAAAAATTTATCCAACTTACACAATTAGTAGTATTATTTAGAGTTTTGAAATATACTTTTTTTAAAGTTCCATATTTTTAGTTAAGTTTTGCACATTGTCACGGTGAATATTTCCCATCATGTCACTCCTTGGACTTTGTAGACTATGCATTAAGCAACACAACATTTGTTACAAACTGAGAGTTGAATTAATGCTTTTTCCATCCTTTTTTTGTCTCATTTTTCCAGGCCAAGGAGGCTGGTGCTGATGACATCTTGGACATATCAGCCTGTGAGCTCACAGAGGTGAGCAGGATACTGCTTTAAGATCCCTTCTATGATTATTTTAGTTAATTATTTACATATTTATCTGATATTTATTTACAGCAATTGTTATTCAAGTACAGAAAATGGTTGTGACTGTAGGAGAATTTTTTTTCTTAGGGAATTGTTTCATACCAATTGAATGACCTTTTTCACTCTGTTAAATGGTGGGTTCTGTCTCTTACACTCCAATGGTCAAAATTTTTTTTCTCTTAAAATGATCTTTTCTGTATTCTACTGCATCATAAAACCAGATCAAGTTACCTTTCTCTCTGGCTTCTTGCCAGAAAGCTGAGCGGTATGGGTGTTTGAGGTGTTGCACTCCAACTTTCTATAAAACAGGCTGTTCGAAGACAAGGCCATTGAGCCTCCATTTTGGTTTCCCATTCATATGTGGATGTAAGTTGTTTTAAACTCCTGGCGGTGCAAAGTATAAGTTAGAAAGCTTTAGTTTGTTTGCTTCATGTTCAATTAAAATTCTTCCATGTGAATGTACAGTGGTACCAGACTGGTTTAGGGGCAAGTCTCTAAAGCTCTGAGGTCATGTTCTCACCTTCCTAGAAAGTAGAGCACTAAACAAAACAGCAGTAAACAGGGTCATTATAACACAGTTCATTAGCCAGGTGAATACGAGTATTGTAGCACAACAAAGATCTTTTATTAACAATCTTCTCACTGGGATCACATAAATAATCGTTTCATATTCATCTTCATAATTGTTTTGTACGTGTCTATGCAAATATGTAGGTAGATGCTTGAAATGCTGAAAAGACAGTAAAAATGCCATAAAAAGGCAAGATAGGAGTTGTCCTCCTCCACATTTAAAATGGGTGAAAGATGGGTGGCTTAACATGCTTCTGGTGATGTGTGAAAGGGGAACACCTGTAAGAGCGTGCACCTACAAGTTGTGTGCAGTGGCGGAGAAAACATATGTCATGAGCAGACATCTTGCACTGTGTTCAGGGAAACAGTGGGCAGGGGGTAGGGTGCAAGAAAATAAAGCATGAAGAATGCCTCACCTTCACATGGGGAAGGGGCCAGAGTGTGTGGCACAAGCACTGGAGAGATGCGAGAACAGGAATTATCACATTGTTAGCAACAAAAAAGGAGACGTGCAAAGCTGAGTGCATTATGTGCATGTTGTTCTATGACGATGCAGCATTAAACAAGGCAATATAAAGTGTGGTATTTCTTAGTTGTTAATTTGGTGGCACATGTTAATGTGTGTATGGATTTTCTTCCCACTCCTAGATTCCTGCCACAGCCCTCTCCATTTGTAAGGTCCTACAAAAGAAGGTGAGAGTACCTGTTTGTGGGAGCTGAGAAAAAGTGGGAGCAGAAGGAGGGTATTTTGAATGCTGAGACAGGGGTTGAGTGTTTAGGGGTTGAGAGGATGATGATAATTTGATGTAGGTTCAAGGGGTGTTGTCTGTTCTCACAAATATAGGTTTTCATTCTCCATGGAAACAAGCTGCGAAGTCTCGTGCCCAAAGGATGCAGCATCGCTTCACTGGCAACGCTGAAGGTTTGTGTGAAGAAGCAGCTGAAAACCTGCCCAAAACCGTGGTCACTTTTCATTACAGTAACATATCTGAAGTTCATAGAATTGCTATTTTACTGGGCATTTCTCCTGAAATCACCTGAAGTTGTTTTGTAAAAGTTCAACAACAGGGCCCCCTTCTTGAGACTTGAACATTAACATTTTTCCAATTGTATTTTTTTGTTACAAGTGGCTATTTCACGTTATGTTCTTGCAGGGAAATGAGTCAACACCTCAGCCCGGAGAGTTGATAACCTGGTTGTCTGCACCTTTGTTTCTGCTTATCACAGGTTCTGGACCTCCATGAAAACAATCTCACATCACTTCCTGAAGACATTGGGCAGCTAAAGGCACTGCAGGTCAGCTAATCAATGTGTGGTCTTTGCATGAACAGCAAATAGAAAAAAGTTGCACCAAAACATGTTTTTATTATAACTGCCCCCTTAGGTGCTCAACGCTGAAAAAAACCAAATAAATGCACTACCAGAATCCATTGGAGAGCTTCACCTTCTGCAGACCCTCAATGTGAAAGGTATGCGTTGGGGGAGCGAGCTGCAAGAAGACAGTCTTAGACCCTATATTCTACTGGTAATTGAGTGCATGTTAAATGTTTCAGATGAGCAGAACAATATGTTCTGGCTTCTCACATTGCAAACATTTGGGACCAGGAGGTTGTTAGTAAAAACAAACATTTTGTTCATAAGTCAATATCACTGGCATGCAAATCACTGTCGACAAAAGTTTAACAATGCAGAAGTCCTGCGATTCATTTATGATAAACATTTTAATGCAATGGAAAAATTCACCTGTTTGGCTGGTGATGGTGACTGCTTTTCTGGCATCTTTGAAGGACTGAGAATGGTTTGTGTAAGTATTTGAGTAAGGGCAGTTTCTTTCTGTTCTGTTTTTCATTTTTAACAGACTTTGTGTCTTTCACTTATTCCCAAATCTCAATTTATTTACAGTGGATTCTGGGAGGATGGCACAGCTTCCTAAAGTGGTCACTAAACAATTGTGCAAATTCTTGCTGTGTTTTTGAAGGGTCATTGCTGAACACAGATACAGAGATTTCTCTGCTATTTGGTGCTCAGAAAAAACTTCTTTTTTGCCTGACATTTTACTGCAAAATGCTGTGAAAAATAAGGTAGACTTAGAACTGTACTTAGCGCTACGGACAGGTGACAGCATGACTAAATGAGACTTGAGCACAATGTACATTAGTCTACATCAGATGGCTTGTGTGGAATCACAGGCCACTGTTAGCTGTGAGTGGCCCCATAACTGGGTAGGACTGCACAGGCAGTGAGGCATTCCATGCATGGTGAGGGTGTGGGGTGAGTTTGGCGGCTTTTCGGGGAAATAGCTTGGTGGGAAATAAATGTTTTATTTATTTATTGTGGTTATACTTTTTTACTATACTTATGTTTATTTACATAATAAAAATATAGTAATTGTACAAATAAAAGCATAAATTACTCAAATCTGTGCTGCTGTAGTACCCTTGATAAAGATACTTACCCTGAACTGGTACAGTAAAAATTACTGAGCTATGTAAATGGATAAATCATTATAATTAGCTTAGTTCACAAACCTATGTACAGTGTCTGCTAAATGAATTAATAATTGTGTGTGTGTGTGTGTGTGTGTGTGTGTGTGTGTGTGTGTGTGTAGGGAACCACCTGAAGAAGCTGCCATCCTCATTAGGCCATTTGCGCAGCCTGCGCACGCTGGATGTGAGCGAGAACCAGGTGACAGAACTCCCCTCAGCCATGGCAAACATTAGAACACTGGAGGTGAGTTTGGGGACGTGGAAGGTGGGGCTGTTGTGGGGTGCTGTCAAAACTATTCATTAAAAATGTTAAAAGCGACAGTGATGCCTCTGTTTCGGTGAGATGCTGCAATGCTGATCCACCTAAGAGATGTACCAGATTACCGATTGCCATACCTGTCGGTTGTAGTCTGATCTTGGCAGATGAATCATGTTGATGCAAACTTGCTCACTTTGCTTTTGTTTGTTGTGCATGTTTCCTGGCCAGTGTCTGACGCTTGACGCCACTCAGATGACTTTTCCACCTGCCTCTGTGTGTGCTGGGGGCACAGAGGTCATCCAGCGGTTCCTCTGCTCCAGTATGTATGCTCTATTTCCTTGGGGATGGATAGTATAGAGCACAACCTGAATAGGGAGCATTACTAGATGTTTGTTTGTTTGTTTGTTTGTTTGTTTGTTTAACAGTTTACTCAATGAGCTGACACAGGAAGCCCAATCTACTTACTTTGCTATTTTAATTTATTGTTTTTTTTAAACTTTATTGACAACAAACAATCAGTAACAAGGAGTGTATGTTTAGGACCCTGCACACATCCATGCGTCCATTTTCTGACTTTACTCACCTAACATGATTTTTACCTGTCATGCTTTCTTATTTCATGCCATCAACTAAACAAACTGGGATATGCAACACAGCATGCAACACAGGTGTCAAACATTGTCCACGTCCATCTTTCTACCACACGCTGTGCAAAAGTTATGACCTCGTTTGCTGCTGGTTCGGAGTGTCGATGCACCAGGAAGCCTCCTCAGGTCTGGGGGTAAAACTCCTGGTCTCAGTATACAGTGCACAAAAAGTGAGCACTCATAAACACTGCACTCCTGCTTGCATATAGTGCAACTGACTGTGCCGTTTTGTTGGATGTACATATAGCTTGTTGTTAAAAGGCAAAAGAATGAGAACCGGCACCCTTTTCTAACTTATCGTTTTACTCTTTAGCCTGTCTTTGTGTGCTCACTAACGCAGCACTTCCCACTTCTGGTCTGTCTGCAGAGCTGGGATTGGAATACTGCCCTCCATCGCAATACCTGCTGCCGGTTCTCGAGAGCGATGGGGGGCCGCTGGAAGTGGACTGCGTGGATGGGGAGCAGGAGGCCTGGCAGGTGTGCTTCCCACCATGTAAAAATGAGCCATTTGATAAATAGGTGGGAAGTGGCTCATTCTGTGTATGGTCCTGGATTGACAGTTTTGAGTAAACTTGGCTTTATTTCTCTCTTTGTAGAATAAATTCCTGGACTATGCAAAGAGAAAGGTAAGACTTTTTATTCTTGTTTGTCTACCTGTGCTTGTGATTCTGGCTGTAGTTCCACCCACTTTCCTCCCTTTTTCACCTCAGGAACAGAAGCAGCAGGAGAAGCTGGAATTTGAGCGGCAGCTGGAGGAGGAGCAGAGGGAGCACACGCAGCTTTTCCTCCTTAACCACTCCCGAAAGGAGGACATCTTGCAGTCTGTCAAAGAGGTGAGTGCAAGTGCACTGCACATCCTAACCTGTAGACTCTACCAGCACTGGAAATCCTGCAGCAACAGCGAGGTTTGCTAACTGCTGCCCCACCTGCTGGGTCCCGGCCTACCCAGGAGCAGGAGCGATTGGAGCAAGGTGTGACGCAGCAGCAGAAAGCCATGGAGGTGGAAAGGCAGCGTTTGCTGGACCAGGTGAAGTTGGCAGAGTCAAGCATAACCAACCGAATCACAAACCTGCTCCTGCAGAACAAGAGGTGTGTCCTTTGTGTGTCTCCATCTGAGCTGTTTTTGCCGTGATCTCCTGACAGCTACACACCTGACTCCAACACAGTCTCTTACGATTATCTTTGTATTTGCTATTTGAATATCTGTTCTATAGCCGGCTTCTTCAGTGGAGCGTACCAGCAACGTGGTGATATCAACAAGCTGTTCTTTGATCATCCTGCGTCTAAAGCACCTTGTTTGGTTTTGTTTGCGCTGAGTTTCTGTTTAGGAAGGATGTGATGTGTATTCCTGTATAATCTCATTATCTCACTGTGTGTTACAGGCAGAGGAAGAGTGCAGAGTTCCTGCAGGCATTGGAAGAGGACCGGTAAGTGATGCATTGTGGGATAGCACGGAGGCTGTGTGGAGTTAGCTGTGAGCAATTCAGCTCCTGATGACTCTCTGGCTCTCTAGCATCCGCCTGGAGCAGCTAACCTCCATCACTCAGGAGGAGGCCAACTCACTGCGGAAGAAGGAGGTGGCCGGTGAGATCGTATGCCTCTCAGCGTTTTTGTTTGGTGGCACAAACAAGCAGTTCATTTAACTGTAATGGGACTTGATGGATTTTTGTGTACTGACTGTGCAGCCGCCATGCAGAAGATGCTTTCAGAGAGCTATTCGCTGCGTGTACTGCAGGAGGCCAGTGAGACACGCAGGAACAACCTGGTGACGGAGACCTGCCGGAGGTTTGTGGCACCTCCCTCCTAGAGGCTCTTGGTCAACTTGATGCTAATTGGACAGTGGCTTACAAGTGCACTGAAAGATTACAAACCCTTTGTATTTTACAAGATGCAACCTGTAGCAGATGAAAGATGTAGTATTATGGTAATGCAATACTATGTGCTTTAATAACAGATTTCTTAGTATATATTTTTTTTTGGTTTTGTCATGTTTGTCTTTGTATCTTGCAGTCTGGAGAGTCTGGATAAGAAATTTGATGAGGTTCTGTCCCTGCAGCAGCTTGACAAAAGCAAAGCCATTGCTCAGATCCTCCAGGAGGTGAGAGCATGTGCACATATAGCAGAGACTGTTCCCCAAATGGTCCCTGATAGTCTGGACCAGGGTTTGCAGCTGAGCTGTCAATGAAAGCTCCTGTACCTTCTTCCACAGGAGGAAATGCAGAAGGCAGCATTTGAAGCACTACAGCTGCAGAAGGACAGCGTGCACGGCTTCATCCGGAACCAGGTTAGTGTTTCGGCCCTGCCCTCTCCTGCACCTGGAGGTAGGGCCTGAGGGACCACATGCAATGATGTTTCAATATTGTTTATGTTTTTTTAAATGCAATGAAATGTTGGCTAATTTTGTTGCCCATGTGAACCATGCTTATCCTTCAGCCTCTGCCAGGGGTGGGTGGAGCTAGCATCATCTTTACCCCCTCCAGCTGCCATCACACACCAGTTTTCCTCAGTGCAGTTTTGTGTTCTTTTTATTTGCCCGGTCCCTCCTTGTGCGCCTCATCTGTGTAGCAGTCAGCCAATCCCTGCAGCTCTTTAACCCTCTCAGCCAATGAGGTTCCACTTTACTGATAGGAGTTTGATGTGTTTGTTCATTCAGACATTTAACACAGAGTCATTCTAAAGCAATGGTTTAAGTATAAAGTAATAAAGTTAGATGAAACAATGCTTTATAAATTGTATAATTAATTACAGGGTGTCTAAACTGTTTTAGAATAGAAGTATCAGCTGGACTAAATATAAATATATACAATAGATGATGTTACATATACATCTGCCAGTAAGAAGCTGATCGTCTGATTACCAGATACTGATTAGCGAGTAAGGTAGCCATGCTCATGTTAGGTAACTTCACACCTGTGTTCTCGTGTTTCTAGATTAGGCTAATAGAAGCTGAGTTAATGCAGCTGACTAGACTGGAGGTAAAGAGGCGGGATCTGGATACTGAGAATCTGCAGGTACGTGTCAGGGGCGGGGGTCTGAGGTCTAATCACAGTGGTGGGACCAGATGCTAATAGCATGACCTAGTATTTGTGTGTTTATGTGTGTTAGATATGATCTGGGGGTTGCAGGTATGTAGTAGTGTGTGTGTGTGTTTCTGTTTCTGTAGGCTTATCCTCAAAAGCAGACTACTCACACCAGTGTCACCTTGCATGGTTATGGTCCCGAAGGGGGAAATCTACACACAACACACTGCTGTAGCTCCACTCCACACGCAGTGTTAACTACAAATAAATCTGACTACCTGTCCTCTATTTTGTTTTGTGGTTCCCTGCTTGGCCCATGGCTTTGGTTTGCTTTTATGCATCAGCTTTTTTACCCCCCATTAGAAACACCCTTCCTCTAAACACAGCAGCATGTTCATCCCATCCCCCGCTGTCACCTCAGCTTTAGTGGAAGCAGGTGGCAGAGGAGCGATGTCAATGCACTTGTGTGTGTGTTTGTGTTAATACGTGTGTGTGTGTGTGTGTGACTGTCGGTACAGGAGATCCTGTCCGAGCAGCGCTCGACTCTCACCGACCTACTGCAGCAGTTGCTCAAGCAGAAGGACCAGAGGGAGCAGGAGCTCCGACAGATCCTGGTGAGTTTGGGTGCCTCTTTTTTACGCAGCTAAAACAGCCAGAGACTCTGTTATCAGGTGTTTGGCTGATGGCCTGCTTCTAGTTTGGATCCCTCACTTCCTGAACCCAGGTCCACAGGGGCCCACTACTTCACTGGTGTTGACCATCAGACTTTCTCATCTGGCAGGCTGAGATGCAGTTGAAGAGTGACTCAAACCTGCAGAACTACTGGATGATTCAGTACCAGCGACTGTTGGATGCGAAGCCTCTGTCCCTGCGCATGCAGGTATGGACCCCCCCCATGGCCCTCCTTGGACTTTTCTATGTATTTTCCTTTTCCTGGTGACTCATGGAACCATCATATGTTACTAGATGATCAGAGGTAACAATGGGAACAACAAAGGTCCAGACCCCCTAATATCTCCACATTGCCACCACGTTTTCTGATTTTTCTGATTCTGTGCCCCTCCCCTTTTGTGGTCAGTTGCATTTATTGCTGACTATGTATGCAAGACACAAACTCCTTCATCATTCCTCCCCCGTCAGGAGGCGGGGGTGGAGAAGGACTTGGTGTCCCTGCTGTGTAAACTGTCAGCCCAGCACTACCTGCCCGTGGTTGCTCACCACCACATCACTGCCGAGGCCCTACTTCACATGACCCCAGCTGACCTCAGCAAGGTTTGTTACTGTGCGCCTATTCATCTGTGTGTTTCTCACAGTTCTGTTGGCTGTGTTGGGAAGGTGTGTGTTAGCATGTCTATACTCTGCACTTGCAGCTGGGAATCAGTGAGGTCGGGGTACAGAAGGCGCTTCTCAACTGGGCCAGAGAGAAGGCAGCTGCTCCCGCTAAAGGTACCTGCGAGTCGCCCTCCACACTAAACCTCACACACCTGAGCACCGGGTCACTTGATTGTTCTTGCAGGTTGACTATAAGATGGGGTGACCCCTGACAGGGACAGTGACCCCAGTGGTGTCTGAACCTGATAATCAGTACCTGACACCTGTATTGGTGTCTACTCTTCTGGGCAGAGATAAGTATATGGCAGGAAACACTATCCTGAGCATGAGTATGTTTCCATTCTTCTTTTGGTTAGCAGATGTCTTCTATTCAATGTGGCAAAATTACAATTTTTAAAATTTACTGTAAACATGACTCTCACCAGAAGAAGCAGAAGAGAAATGATTTAAGATGAGGTTATTTCCTGCAGACAATTACTGTTACTATAGACAGATAGTATATAGACACACATAATAGATAGATGAATATAGACAGATATATACTAGTACTACAGACATATTCTAATATAAATCTAACATACAATCCTACCAAATTTTTACTGAGTCAAAGGTTCACAAAATGGCAGCTCAAAACTAACGAGTAAACACTCTGTAGAACTATGTGCAAAACTGTCCCAAAAACTCCAGAGCATTGTGGCATCGCAGTGTTAATGGGAGAAGTGACATCTTTCTGTAACCAAGTCTTTGAAATTCTGCACAGAAGATGTGACGGTCAGACGGAGAAACTGGTTTAAGTGTTTGAGTCTGCGGTCGTATGAGTTTCTTTAAACCAAAACTGTTGCTTCCAATTTGGGCCTGTTTATCCCATGAGGAAATAAATTGTAGTGCTGCAGTATAAATTGTGTGGAAACGAAGACATAGTCAGAACATTGCAGCTTCTGTGATGGGAACAAATGTTAAACAAAATGAGAGCACACAGACTCTTGAGCTTTTTTTTGTGCAGTCACCCAAATAATATATAAATTACCATATGAACAAGTTTTGTTCACTGTCTGGACTGAATTGTATTTGACCAGATCCAGATGTATAGATATGTATGTATTTGGATAAACAGTTCTTCAGTGAACCTTCATGGTCATATCTTACTCAGCTGAGCTGTAATACATTGATCCACCTTAGACTTGAACCCAGTTCCTGCCTTTGTCTCGCTACAGTGATCCAGCAGCAGGAAGATGCTGGCCAGGCCGTACCCAGTACACCCAGCACTCCCAGTGCTCCTGTTTTGCCTGCCTCTCCACCTTTCTCACCTGGCCTGGACATGGTTCCCTCTGCTCCAAGCCTGGAGGAGAGGCCCAGGAGCTCCGAGTGTGTGGTGTGCATGGAGAAGGAGGTATGACTGGCAGTCTCTACATTCAGTTACTTCTGCAGCTTTCCATGTTTTTGTAGTTCACCTGTTCATATACCTGGTTGCTGATGGAAGGAAGCAGATCATAGACTGTTCCCCCAGACGACAAAATGGTGACTTTTCACGTCTCTGTCATCCACAGTCCCAGGTGATCTTCCTGCCCTGCGGCCACGTGTGTTGCTGCCAAGTGTGCAGCGATGCCCTGCAGACCTGCCCCCTGTGCCGCAGCCACATCCCCCAGCGCATCCGCATCTACCACCCATAGAGAGTGGCCCTAGACAGCAGCCGTCTGCCCCAAATCATTGCATCGTTTTACCACTAGGGGGTGCAAGGGAACCAAGCAACCAATTCTCACCATTTCATTTCTGCACCATGTGTCTATTTATCAGTATGTTGCTGTCTGCCACTATCAGGGTGTTATTTACCCACTTTACATCTGTCCACATGTGAATAACTGTCCCAGTTTATCGCTGCTATATTTTCTTGCAAGGGCTTTGCCATTTCTTTCTTCAGCTGTGTACCTTTCCTCTCTTAGGCCCAAAGGGGTGCCAGCTCCTCCATCCCATGTGCCTTACCTGTGTCTGACCTTAGCTGACCCCCTTTCAGCATGCAGTGATCATCTCCTTCCCCAGCTCACCTCCTAGTTATCTCCCCATTGAAGTGCTCTTACTGGCTGTGTCTGACTCATGCCACTCGCTAGAGTAGCTCTGCTGCGCTGTACCAACTGTACCACTTCTCCAGCGCAGTTGGGTTTTGCTACAGCCTCAGTTTTAAATGGGGTTTTAGAAGTATTTTAAGCAGACTGTTGTTGTGGTAAAATTATGCTGTGATGAACATTAAATACCGATCATGACTCTTAAGATTGTTTGTTTGAGTACTGTACCCTCAACTGCTGTTGTATATCATTCGGTTCTCTATCTCGCTATCGACACAGGGCCTGAACCCTTGGAACGCACTGACGTGGGCATGTCCGCAGTGTTTATTCCTGTAGCAGAAGCGTTCTCTCAAAATACTAATGAATATCAGAGTGAAATATATACACTATACATAGCATGTTGTCATTTCATTGTTTGGAAAAACCGTCCACTTGTTCTATACTCGTTGTCCAGTCTGGGCCCTTCACTTGAGGCCGCCTGGAATCAATATCCTGCACTTGACTGTTACTGTTGGAAGTTGCCTTCAGTATCAGCTAAATAAAGATAATAAAAATAATACTCCACTGTAGTCTGATGTAGGCCTGCTGCTCCTCTAGCTGACTTTACCCAATCAGCTGCATGTCTCTTCCTGCAAAACCTTGTCTTTGTGTGTTAGTTCCTTTTCCCCCATGTTTTACCTCTGGTTTTTATGTAGTTGTTCAGTGTTTATCTGCCTTAAACTTACATGTACTTTGTATTATAGAAGTGTTACATATCTAACTTTACGTATTTATGCATCTTTGTTCTGGAAGTTTCACTCCTTTTGTTACTCACATTTACTGTTACCGGAGCTCCGGCAGCTAGCTGGCATCATCCAATCCTGAACCAGCTGCTGTTCTCACCTCTCACACTCAAAGGAGCACATTTGGTGTCCAGGTGTGAACATCTGTCGGAGTGGGAGGTGAGGTGATGCGTGTTGGACTCCAGCCCCCCCCCACCTCCACATGAATGTTGATACTGTGCAAATAAAGTGGTATTTACCCTATCTGCTCATGGTCTGGTGACTGCTGTTTCCCTTCTCTAACAGAGTGCTGATCATTTAGTTGATGATACAATTTTAAATAGAACAGTGTATTGAAACATAAGTCCTGCTGGTCAAGTCAAAAAGACATTACAGAAAACATGGTGGAAATGAGTGGAGCTCTGGTGGTTGCCTCCAGTATCTAAGCAAGATGACAGCAGCAATAACCCAAAAAGGCAACAGTTATTTAAAATAATTTATTGCTTGCAATCAACATTAGAAATGCACAGTATTAACTAAAAGCAGAGTAAATGCTGCAGTAAACATGGTACTGGGAGCTGGGCGGGTGATGTTGCTACTCTGTTTGCTCTATGGGGATAAGAAGCTGGTTGTTGAAGTAGGTATCAGTTATTTGTATACATTTGGCTCTGATTAGCTGGACACTGCTCTGTCTTCAATAACCCCACCTTCAGTGGATTCTTCTGGCCCTAACTGGGCAGATATTGCTTTGTGTTCCATAATCTCACCTTCAGTAGACTGATCTGGCCCTGATTGGCTGGATGCTCCTCTCTGTTCCATGGGTCTACCCTCAGTGGATTCCTCAGACTGTGGTGGGTTAGATGTGCCTTGCTCCTTGAACCCACCCTCTGTACAATCCCTGAAATTTGATTGGGCAGATTTTGAACCTGGCTCCTTGACCCAACACTCCTCTACCTTTGATTGTGTAGACCCTGCATACCATTGCTTGAGCTCTCCTTCTGTGGAATCACTGCTTCTTGTCAGGCCAGATTCTTGATCTTCTTTCTCAAGTCTACCATCTGGGATACTGCCTGATTTTGACTGGGTAGGTTCTGTGTCTTGCTCCTTGCCCCCATCTGGGCAGTACTCCATTTTTGATGGTCTGGGTTCTCCACCTGGTTCGTTGAGCTCACTTTGTGTTAAACTCTCCACATCCTGTCTGGATGTGCCATCAGTATTTTCACTGAACCTCAGCTTCTGGACTGAATCCTCCTCCAGTGACACCTGTAGCTCATGAGCCCTCCTTTCCTTCAACTGGCAATTGCGCACTTTTGTCACTTGCTTACAGTCATCTGCCACCTCCATCTGCTCTCCCTCCTCCATGTTCTCCTCTTTTCCTCCTCTCTCTCTACTCTGCAGCTCCTCTGGAGTTTCCTTGCTGGCATCTTCGGGTAATTCCTGTTCCTTCGCATATTGCTGGTCTTCCTTTGGAGACTTTGGCTCATTTTCCTCCTCTGTGTCTTTGACATCATCCTCAGCCCTTTCTGATGATGCCAATCCGATGTCATCAAGCAGCTGCATCGTGACGGTCTGTGAAAGTGTGGGTAAGGGGATTCTCACTTCTCTTGTCTAATGCTTATTTTAGTTTTTCCGTCAAAATAACGATTTAAGAACCACAGTTACTGCAACTTAGACATTCTGAATTACTCCACAAACCTCACAGGTACAATGGAAGTCTCCCACAACCGACTGCAACTATTAGCATGCTAAAGAATAAGGAACAAAAGGTGGTTGGTTGAAGGTTCTTTACCCTCATGGTGTTCCTGATGGTCCCCAACAGAGCCTGGCCACTGTACATCCCCTGAAACTCAAATTGACCCTTGAGGACGTGGAACACGCTGTTGACCACATGCTTCACCTGCAAAGGAGGACAAAAGAGGCATAAGAAAATGCACACAGAATGCCGATTATTTTCACTCTGGTTGTTGTCGCTGAAATCACTCACTAAATGCCACCTAAATGGATTTATTATTATTATTTTCTACCTTTGCAGTTATAATGTCACAGTATACCAAGATGCCAGTTTATTAGGTACACCCCCACCTTTACACAAGTTGTACATTCCAACAAGTCACATGACTGCAGTGTGTGGAATAAATCAGGCAGATCAGCATTTCTATCATCAGTTACTGTTCAACTGAGTGCTGGAATGGGTAAAACAAGTGACCTCAGTGCCTTTGAATGTAGTGTGATAGTTGATATTGAGTTTGCTGGTTCTAACGGTTCCCAAAACTACTGTCATCCTCGGCTTTTCACACACAACCATTTCAAGGGTTTACTGAAAATGGTGCAAAAAGCGAAAACTACCAGTGACTGGTGATCCTGTGGACATAAACAGTGAATCAGAGAGGTCAAAGGACAATGGTGAGAATCCTGCAATCAGACAGACTTCCAACAGGTAAATCACATCCAAATTCAAAATTTGTGAACACAAGGTCATCTCAGAATGCATCACTTATCAGATTTGGTTTCAAGTAGGCTACGGCAGCAGCAGACTAGGACAAGTGCTCAAGTTGGCAGTGAACGACAAGAAAGTGTGTCTCCAGTGAGCACAGGAGCATCAACACTGGAGTGGAAAAAAAGCTATGTGGTTAGATCAATCTGGGTTTTTGCATTGTGCTGGTGGAAGGATCTGGATTTGGTGGGAACAACATGAGTCCATGGGGCCACCCTGTTTGGTGTCAACAGTCCAGGCTGATGGTGGCAGTGTGATGATGTTAGAAAGGTTTATTTGATACATATTAGGGCCCCTGATACCCACTGAAGATCATCTGAATGGCACAGTACGTCTGAACATCATTGCTGACCAAGTTCATCCCATCATGGCTACAGTTCCTCCCACTCAGACAGACACTTCCAGCATGATAATGCACTAAGTCACATGTCACCACTGAATGGTTCAAGGAACATGACAGCAATTTTTCACTGCTTCAGTTGATCTGCACAGACCTCAGATTTCAATCCTAATCAAGCATCTTTGGTATGAGGAGGAAGAGCTGTTTACAGGAAGACTGTGCAGCTGTCCAGTTTGCAGCAACTGTACAAGACATTCATTTCTGGTTGGTACAAAATTCCTGCATAACACATCCAGCACCTATTACATCCACCATGCTAGTAGATAGCTGTACCTAATAAACTGGCAACTCAGTGTAATTAAACATCACAGGGTGCTCATAGGACTTTGATTTACAACCAGGAAGGTGATGTGGATGTACCGTATCTGTCAGACCCTGTAGCTCCTTCTGTGGCTGCTGCAATGAAAACCAAGGCTTATTTACATGGTTAGACTGTCTGAGGCTGGAGAACTGTGGAGGGACAGAACCAGATCCATTCTGGTTGCTCCCTGACTGCATGTCCTGCCAGACCCCCTTCAGCAGGCAGCTTTGCCTGACCTCCTCCAATTCCTCAGCAAATCGCTGATGTTCCTCCTGCCATTTCCAGTTCCTGTCTGCCAAGGTCTGGAGGGGTAACATGAATGAGGAGTGTGAGGGGAACTGCCATTACTTTATAGACACACTGTGTACATTTTGTCTCACACACACACACACACACACACTTTCTAAAAGGAGACAAATTCTGCTTTTGCTTATTCAAATATCCAAGTGTCCTATACCTCTGCAAACTGCTGCAGAATCACTGGAAAGACACGGTGCCTCATTTCCTGATCAATGTCTTCATGGAGAAAATTAGTTTCCACGAAGTGTACTCAAACTTTTGACCGTGGATATACATGCCAAATCAATACTGAAAGAGTTTACACAGACAGAAGTTCTGTAGTCTCCCTCACTTGTTCCAGTTGCTCTTTGTCCATCCTGAGGTCCTGAAGGTCATCCTCCAGACGGCAGGCTTTAAGCTCCGCCTCCTTGCAACTCTGTCTCTCTGCACGGTGCTGCACTCGCATCAACTCCAACTCTTCCATCAGTTCTGTCCAAAGCAAAATATGAACTCAGAAACTGCCCACTACATCACATGGGCAGCAGTTGGCATAGTGGCTAGGGCTGCCACCCTATAATCAATGGACATAGGTTCAAACCCTACTTCTGCTGTAGTACCCCCTTGATCAAGGTACAGGTATACCCCTACTTACATGTACCCCTACGTAATGTATTCTTGGAAATCAGCTCAAAAGGTGAGATCCCTCAAGTCAGAGGTGTAATATGAAAGTATTGCTTTAAGAGAGAGGAACATTATGGGAAGTGACTGCATTCCAGAGACGTGTCTGTCAGCCATTTTGGTTATGTTACATTAACAGTGGGAAAATTTCCCCACGCTCAGCTCACGCTACTCATGTAGTTGCAAAATAAAAACTATATTACTTAATAAATAATTAATCGGCCTCATATTTAGCCGTAACGCAAAGGATATTTAATAAGTTCACTTGTATATTTGAAAACTGGCAAGTTCAACACTTGATCTCGGAACTATCCAGCTATTTAAATGGGTAAATTGCCATTAGTAACTTAGTAACAACTTGTTAAATACTAATGAGTCATTTGTGTAGCTTCAATGAAGTTCTCACTCAGACCTGACATTGTACGACATTTTGAGGAAAAGTATAAGATAAATGATGCTTGACAATATGGATTTATAGCCCTTACACCCATTTTGTAGAAGTATAGGCGGAGATGTATAGTCAAATGACAGGTTCTGTGTACCTGTCACCTGTGTCTCCAATGAAGTGATCCGAGTGACGCATTTCTCATTGTCCTGTAGGGCATTGCTCAGGCCCAACTGCAGTTCCTTAACCCTCTGTTGGTGGGACATGACTTCCAGCTGGAGCTGAGACAGACGTGATGAAGAAGATGCCAGCTCCTCCGCCAGTTGCACCTGAAACAAGTTACATTAGCGTTATTTATGGTGCATTACATGATATCGTGGACAAAGGCATGAAATTAAATACTTTGTACTATTTTAGTTTTTCTACATTTCACTTTGCAACTCTAGTGCTTATTTTTAACTAGTGTGATGTTTAAGCAAATTTACACTATGAATGGCTGTTTCCCAACTGTTTAACTACAACAGTCACAGGGTGGCACATGTCCAATGATCTTGGGGTTAGTGGTCAAGTATAGTTATGAGTTAATCATGTTGGTTTGTGGTCCCCAACACTGACGTTCACACCCGTTGAATCCCAGCATGCCTTCCTCCAGCCCCTGCGACCTTAAACAAGTGCGGCCTATATTACAAACAGCCATCTGCTTGGGAACAAAACGGTCAAGTGCTTTGTTACCTTCTCCTGCTCAGCCTGCAGAAGGCGTGCCTGGTTCTGCTCATTGGCAGACTGGACCGAGTCATTTCTCTGCTCAAGCAGCAGGTTGTTCTCTTCCATGCACCTAGTAAGAGATCAAGACAATAAGGCCATCAGTGGCCTCACGTTCCCATGAGGTACGTTACACCTATCTGCTCTGTCCCACACATGGATCTGAGAAAGAAGGTGACATCATTCAGCCGCTCACAACTTTCAGACAACATGCTAAGATGATAATTGTCCATTTCTGTGCATTTGTGTGTATTAATAGGCAAGTCCAACATTGCTTGCCTCTGGACCTGGTTGATGAGCTCCCGAATCTTAATGTTCTGCTCCTGAATACTTGAACTTTTCTTAGACACCTCCTCCTTCAAGGCTGCATTCTCCTTCATGCGAAACACAGGTTCAATGTCAAGGGACACATTAAAGGACTCAAAATGGTCTGGTACTCATCTGATGAAGATGTTCAGAACAGGCCAGTAAAGTATGTACCTGGATGATTCTCTGGATGTTATGCAATAGTGTGACAGTTTCCATGGTAACAGGACACACACCAAGTGGAAAGCACCATTGTTTCTGAAGTTCATCCACCTGGCAGCAAACTGTCATGAGGTTCAGGGCTACCAGTAAAGGTGTGGACAAAAGCATGCCACACTGAAACAGCACATGGGTAAAATTCATTAGAAAAAAACATTTCATTTAGTTTAATATTGACCTTTGAGGCCAGCAAGTCAACTTTGTCGCCCACTTTCCCAACTACCAGACGTATTTCGGTGCTGTGCTGTCGGGCTTCTGTCATCAAGAAGGATGTGACATCCGTGGCTGCAGTGCACTGGTGGCAGAAAGGGGATCCCTTACCCTGTTGCAGGACAGAGTTTGCAGGGAGCTGCTGGGTGGTCTCCACAGAGGAACCAGTACAGCCAGTGGTGGTCTGTGCACAAGGAGACAGTAAGATAAGTAACTTTTATATTGTAGGTTTATTATTAGTGCTTGTAGCAAGAACGGTTATGATTTGAAGAGCATGTGTAGTGCTTGAGGAGGAATAACGACCACTTTTACCACCAAGAGCTACACAGGTGAAATACTCACCAATGGGTCCAATCCATTATGGTTTGGGGGAGCAAGGATGGTTTCCATGAGGAAGGGCAACTTAGGTTGTCCCACCCTGGCCACATGGGACATCAGTTTGGCTTTGGTAGCATCAGGATACTGGAGACCCAAGACAGAGGGTTGGTGAGGTAGCTTAAGAGTACACTAGTGGAAGCCAAGGTAGAGAAAAAAATCTATATGTGTGAAGGTCCAAAAAAGTGTATTTGTGTCTGGGGGATTGGTTTATGCCTCACCGAGAGCTGTTTCTTCAAGAAGCTGGACTTGGCAGACACTGGAATGTCCCTGACAAAGGAATGAGGATACAATGTTGACCCCATGCTTGAACAGTATAACTGGCACTGAAAAAGGTAATGAAGTTCTTATCCTACACAGATATACATGGGCGTACTCTTGTTCACTAGGGATGGTGGTGGGCAACTGTGTTGACATATTGGGTGGGGAACTGACTGACTCATGGCATTGGCGCCCTACAGAATTGAGGTTCAGTCCCTTCTCCTTTGCAGGCTTCACCTGAGGGAAAAAATGTGGATGCAGGTAAACTGGTAACAGACACAGATATTTGCAGATTGCTATGGAACTGGGGAATGAAAAATTCAACAACAGTATACCTCAAAACAACCCCCTACCTGGCATATTTCCACCTCGAAGACAAGTGTGCTGTTGGCAGGCACTTGGTTCAGTATACCCTGAGACCCATACCCCAGGCTGGGGGGCACCACCAGAAACCGTCGACCACCTTTCCGAGACCCGAACACGCCTTCCTCCAGGCCCTGTGCCCGAGAAATGACAGAAATAGTTCCTGCAGCACTGTGACGGATGCACGCAGTGTTCTGGCTCCAGGAGACCCAGGTGCTCACCTTGATCACCTTCCCAGCCCCGATTCTTAGCTGTAGTGGTTTGTTAGTCCTGACAGTGGAATCAATCATCTGAGAAAACATAAAGATGACCATTCAATGCCCTGCCTTCTGAAAGTTTCAGAGGAACTGCTCACTTCACCTTTATTGTATTTAAAAACCAATTACTTTTTAGTCTGATTTTGGGATCCTTGCTCACTGTCCTCCCTACCGCTCAGCAAAGTGCTGCTCTCCACTGCTTCTGGCTTAATGCATTCATAATGAGTCCAAATTTAAAAGCCTTTCAGTTCTCGGTTTCAGTCCTGATGTGATGGAATGAGCTCCCTTTGCCCTTCAGAGTGACTGAATCCCTCCAAGCATTCAGCACAGGTCTCAAACCCATTTCTCTACAGATCCCCTGACTCCATCTGCTATGATTATCTCAGTATTTTCTTGTTTCACTGGAATTTTTACAGACAGCTATTTGTAGGATATGAACCAGCAATGTGGTGGCATCAGACAAACAAGCTGATAATCCTGCGGCTGCAGCTTGTTTGTTTCTATCTGTGCCACTTTGCAGAAAAACAGCTGGCAAATGCATACATGTACAGTCTGTTTATAGTGGGTATATGTTGAATAGAGAGGCACCTCTCAGCCCACAACTCCCACCTGTCCCACACTGTGGTTCTGCAGCAACCAGCCGGTGTAGTTCACCTCCACGGTGTCCCCAGTCTCTGCAGGATGGCCCTCACCCAAAACCAGGTCCTGCACTACTACTGCCTCCTGGAAGGGGGTGCTATTCCTCTTTGCCAAGCACACCTGAGTTTGGATGAGAAAGTTTGTATTCAGATTGGAAGAGATGTGGTGGCTGAAAGGCTCCTGGAAACATCTCTTCACCTCTTTACAGAAGTCCGCTCTGGCCTTTTCAGTCTCAAACATCACCGACCAGTTCTGTCTGTGGTCGTCGTAGAAGCTGCCATAGTTTCCGGGCTGGACCTGCAGGAAAGGTCATACACATCATACAATGTATGGTCCAGCACTATCACCTCTAACTAGTAACGGTCAGCAGGCTTACAGTGAAGACAAACCCGGGGTGGACTGTGGCGGAGGTCAAGTGTTCCTGTTGGTTGTAGTAGAGCAGAATCTTGTACTGCAGGAACACAGAGAAAAGATCAAGGACATTTTTACTTTCAGCATCATAAGTGAGTGGTGCAGTGGGTAGCACTGGTGCCACACAGCTGTAGTGTGTGCAATTGTCCCTTTAGATTGATGTCCCTTCCAGAATGTATCATGCTTCACAGTCTACGATGTGGGGTTAGACTCTGGGCGACCGCGACCCTCCACTGGAAAAGCAGGTATTGATAATGGATACATAAATGTCAGATATTTAAAAAAAATAAATAACCAATCAGTTTTTTCATGTTTTTCACAAAACAGCAGCTCCCCGTGTTTGGACAAGACTTTGCAAACTTTTGGTCACGACTTAGTTTGATCCACTGAACCAAACTGATGCTAGATGACCTTCAGCGAAAAGCTTTCTGATTAGACTGAAATACAGACAAATTCAAGATAATATTTTACTGGCTTGTGCAACTTTTTGCAAGTCTGCAGTGACCTGTAGAACATGTGATGCACTGTGTTTAAACAAAGATACCTGTTTATTGACCAGTCTATTGAACGCCATATGCTTTGGTTATTGGTTGATCAGCAGATGAGTCGAATGGCCCCCCCACGGATGCCAGAGTCTCACCTCTCGAGTCACAAGATTTCCCAGGACTGCTGCTCCAATCCTGCCCAGCTTCCTGTGCTCGCCGTTCACACTGTCAACACATGTATACATACATACACAGACAGACAGCGAGGGACATGTGCAGGTACAGCAGACATTGGCAAGGTTTGTACTCACTATTTGAAAGCATGGACTGCCATGGCTGACAGGACAGCAGGGACACTGGTGGGCGAAGCCAAAGTCTGTTTTTGTGAGGCTTTGGAAGTAACATTAAGGTTAGACTACACTGTCAAACACGGCGTCACACTCAAACTTGCCAACCAGGGACATCACTAGTCCATTCCCAGAAAACAGACCCCCCCCTCCTACCCGGGCAAGCTGAGCTGCCCCTCGGCGTCCTGGGAGCCTTATACTGGAAGGATTGGTTGCTCTGACTCACTGTTTCGTCTGCTCTGAAGAGAGACGCCAGCTTCGTCCTAGGATTGTGCACATATACACACAGATGCAAATTACATCATTTTCACAGGACCCATTATCACTGTGCCTAAACATTCCTATTGTTTATCTGCTCTCTGGTCAGAGCCTCACATCTGAGAAGACACGAAAAATTCAGTTAGTTTACTCCTCTTTTGGACTTTTAATTATATGTGAAGCCGTTTAACTGCCATCAAAAAAAAGTAATCAAGGCAAACTTCCAAACACGACCAGAGGAGCAACTACATGATAAGTGACACTAACAGACAATGACATCTTATTAAATCAAAAACACACAGAATATAACCAATCAAGTCAGGCATTAGTAAACTCTTCAAACATGGTTTTATCTTATTTTCATTTTCATGTAGCACATTATAAGGATTTTTCCCATTGCTGCATTTTAACACTTAATATCCAACTCTTCACCAAATCACTGCCTCCACACTCTGCTGAACTTTATGCTGAAATCTCAGGGTTGCAGTGTTTACAAAAATATATACCAGCACGATTTAGAATAACAGTCTCTCTTTCTCACACACAGTTCTGCCAGCCATATAAAATACTGTACTGACGCCGGAGCCTCCCTCCACAGGTAGTCAGTGGTATCCCACACTTTCGCCATGTCGTCCCACCATCCTCCTCCTCCTCTCCTGTCTAATTCTGAGCTCATTGACTCCATTTCCCCCCATTCTCCTCGTGATTCTCCGGCCCCGCCCCTCCACCGATTCGCCAATCAAACGAAAGATCCGCAAACACCGATTGGTGGATGAATGAGGGGCGTGTCCTTATATACGATTATCAGGTGTCTCCTCCCATACTCGTGGACCGTTTTCAAACTTCTTGGCGCTACTGTGGGGGCATGAATCCAAACAACACCGAGTAATCTCACACTGACTACTGCAAACCATTTAAGATATCTGGACCCCAGATAATGTTGGATTTGACGTGTTGTGAAGGAATCGTCTGTTCCAGTTTATCGGATCGTAAACTAATACATCCTGCCTGCTTCAAAAGTAGGAGCCAAATTAAACAAATTCGTTTGTTTTTATCCATGAAACTGCAAGGTCCTATAGCAAAATGCAAGCATGTTTATGTGTTTTTTTCTTGCCGTGACTTTCTGACTAACAGTCATGCGCGTAAACTCAACAGCCTTGCAGACGCGTTGAGTGCGGAGAGAAAAACAACGCATACAAACCTCGGACACGTTGTGTAGTTAATCAGAACTGAGCTGACCATCGAATCAACCAATCGGAATGCAAAAAGCACAGCGGTAGCCAATCAGAACACAGGGTCATCATGTGAACCAATCGCAGTGCACAGCTGTAAGGTCAGCGCAGAAACATGGCGGCCGGCGGTGTTGCGATAGACCGGCTAAAGTGAAGGTTCTCTGATACATAACATTGCAGGAGACACAAACAGCTCGCTAAAGTTCCTCTATAGACTGAAACTCTACAAACGCGACACTGAGGTTTGTGTCTTTATTTTACTCTTTATAGCAGCGAAAGGATTCATAACTGCAGAGAGGCTGTGTGGCAGGTGCTGCACTGTAGTCGTCAAGAAGGAGGACAGAGTCACTTTAAACCACATTATTGTGATGTATAAATGCCAGCAGGTTTGGCTGAGTGACTTATAACCACGTTTGTCCTCTGTGAGACAGTGAATGTCTGGGCTGCCTGCAGTGCTGAAATGTCCACCATGTTCCAATCAGGATGTCTGCTCACACCCTGCTGGTGCTGTATGGGAGCCAGACGGGCACGGCTCAGGACACAGCCGAGCGCATTGGTCGCCAGGCCCAGAGGAGGCACGTCCGTGTCCGAGTGGAAGCGCTTGACAGCTATAATGTGGTCAGTGGACCAGCAGACCGATGGCATGGAGACTAGGAAGATGAATAGGGTGTGGCAGGAGTGGTGTTTCTGTACTGTAGAGGAAAAGACCTGTACTGAGAAGGCTGCATTTGTCCTCCTTTACAGGTGAACCTGATCTCAGAAGAGCTCGTGGTGTTTGTTTGTGCCACAACTGGCCAGGGTGACCCTCCTGATAATATGAAGGTGAGCATTTGCCAGGTCACTGACCACTGGGTCCTGGTGTTTACACAGAATGGGCCATATCTGGGTGATAGTTTTTTTTTTTAATGAATAAATATCTTTACCTTATTGTTCTCCACATCTAAATGCACAAAAATCCAGCAAAACATTGTTTGTTGATGACAGAAAATGTATATGTCCTGCAAACTTAGCAGGGATTAATCTGTGATTGAGGATTATGGCTGTGTTTCAACAAAAGGAGGAAGTGTCTTTTTTTTTTTTTTTTTTTTGCACAATATCAGGAACACAAATTCTTTCCCTCCTCAGTATTTCTGGAGGTTTCTGTTCCGGAAGTCTCTGCCTGTGGGTTCCTTGTGTCGCCTAGACTATGCCGTGCTGGGCCTGGGCGACTCCTCCTACCCCAAGTGAGAATGTGCCCACTGAGCCTCTGACCTGTGTCTTTGGAGCATCTTAATGTTGTATCTTATTTTAATATTTACCTGATGCATTTCTTCAAAGTGACTTAACAGGGTTAGGCTGCTTACATTTTGTTACCCATATATACAGCTTATGAACACAGAGAGGAACAGCTCTCAACCAACAGGAAGCATTACACATTAGAGATGGAATGGTGCTAATAGTAGACTGAACTACAGTAGCTATGGCTGTGCACCCAGTTGGTATGCATCAGCATGATCCAGAAGTGAGTTTTATAAAATTGTATTTGTGGGGAAATACACCTGTTCCTCAGCTCACAAATGCAGTTGGGACCAAAAGTCTGTTTGTAACTTGATTTCTGTGAAAATCCAATGTCAAGGTTCCCACTAATTCCGAATCAATGAAAGCTTAATAACACAGATGCAACCTGATTCATTTACATGATGTGTTCTGTAAAAGCCTCAGTAAAGCTATAATAAAAAAAAATTATTCTACTAGTTTTGAACTACTTTACAGTTTACAGTGACTTAAAGCAGAAACTATGGTGCCTGTACAGCTAGTAATTCCGTGTGGACCAACTCCTCACGTAAACTTGCGCAACCTTTATCGCGTTCTTATTGATGACCAATACTCAAAAAGTCCTGACGTGTGCTGTACTCACTGGGGGTCAGTTGAAGATGTTGTATCTCTGGTAGAGGAAGTGTCCTTTATTCAGTTCTGGTGTCTTACTTCTATCTAGTGGCTCAGCAGGTAAACGCAGGTCACCTTTGCTGTCCGAAAAACACAATTTTTAAATAACAGATAACTAAAGAAGATGCTGTCAAAGTAATTTTGGAAGTTTGTAATTCAGCTGTTCATTATATGGTGTGGGCTTTGTAAATGTGTTGCTTTCTCCCGAAGGTTTAACTTTGTTGCCAAAAAGCTCCATAAGCGCCTCCTCCAGCTGGGTGCCAGTGCCCTTCTGCCTGTGGGCCTGGCAGATGACCAGCATGATCTTGGGTGAGTAAGGTTCTTGGAAGCCAAAGCGGCCACCTTCTTCCAGGAATTTGGTGACGCAGCCGTACCTCACAGTATTATAACATAAATCTTTATATGTCACAGCCCAGATGGAGTGATAGACCCTTGGCTCACTGCATTCTGGGAAAAGACCCTGGACTTGTATCCTCCTCCAGCAGGACTTCAGCCC
Organism: Arapaima gigas; assembly: GCA_900497675.1. Lineage (NCBI taxonomy): Eukaryota > Metazoa > Chordata > Actinopteri > Osteoglossiformes > Osteoglossidae > Arapaima > Arapaima gigas. The sequence goes on along the minus strand of UFQX01000472.1, from coordinate 965,539 downwards.
CTCAAAGACACAGAGCTGTAAGTTTAGCCTTTATGATGTAAGCTCCTCCTTGGGGTACCTTGGTGCAGCCCTGCTCTCACTGTTGTTTTCCTGCTATTTCGCAGACTTCCCCCAAGATACGTTTTCCATTTTGTGGATGATGTCACAAAGAAGCCAGCTGATCAGTCCCGTGAGGTTGAGCAGGGGACAAAATCCTTGCAAGGGCTCTCCTTTGCAGCACGTATGATATCCAATCAGAGGGTGACGCATCCGGAACACTTCCAGGACGTGAGACTCATCGAGTTTGACATCACGGGCTCAAACATTGAGTGAGTGCCACTGTAGGCACCTAAGTCCAGCAGGTGGCACAGCGGTTAGATCTTTCATCCAGGTTTCAAGCCCACCTTCTTTTGTTTCTGAGGAGGATATGTTTATATTAGTCATATGGATGAGGTGTGTGTGCGTGTGTGATGGCCAGGTTCAGCGCAGGAGATGTGGTGATGATGCGACCCAAGAACTCCCTGGAGGATGTGGAACAGCTGTGCAACCTACTAAGGCTGGACCCTGAACGGCAATTCATCCTACAGCCAACAGATAGGACTGCAGGTCAGTGCAGTGTGTGTGTCCGTGTGTGTATTTAAATGCAACTATTGCCCTTTGACTTCTACTCCTGTGACACCCCAACCCAGCGAGTGTGCCAGCCCACCTCCCCCAGCCCTGTACCATCCGGCACTTGGTGGAGAGCTTTCTGGACATCAGTGGAGTCCCGCGACGCTCTTTCTTTGAACTGCTCGCGAGCTTTGCCACCAACGAGCTGGAGGCTGAGAAGCTGGCTGAGTTCAGTTCTGCTCAGGGCCAGGAGGAGTTGCACAGCTACTGCAGCAGGCCCCGCCGCACAGCCCTGGAGGTAAGATGCTATCCTGGTGGCTGTCAAACTGGAGGGGTGTAACCGCTGAGGACGGGGGCCCTATGGGATACATGTACCTTTTCTTTATAATTGATATTTTCCTAATCCTTACTAATCTCTTTAGTGCTCCTGTCACACGCTTTTACCCCTCCCTCATTGAGGCAGGGCATTTTTTTCGTGCTTTGCACGCACTCTTTCTGCTGCTGCACACAACTTACAGGCGTCTGCTCTCACATTTCCCTCTTATTCTGCTACCCTTCTTTCACCCATTTTACACGAGTCGCACAAGTTTTCCTATAATTGAGCGTCATTTGCAGTAAAACACACAGTGGCAAACTCCCCCGTTTTACTCTCTTCTCCATGTTGCAATTATCTCCCTAAATGTTTTCATGGAAATGTGCAATACAGTCACAAAGATAAAGAAAATCCAACGAGATTTTCAATAAATGGTCATTATTGTATTTGTATTTTCACCTATCTAATAAGATAAATGTGATTACTTTCTAAGAGCACATGTTGAATAGGTGCTAACTGGGGTATTACTGTGTTGGAAAGTCTGTGATAGTTCCATGCTGTGTCACATGGCTTTGACAGGTGCTGGCTGACTTCCCCCACACCACGGCAGCCATCACTGTCGACTACCTTCCGGACCTCTTCCCAGAGATCCAGCCCCGCTCCTTCTCCATCGCCTCCTCGCTACTGGTGAGGTGTCCTAAAGCTAGCACAGGTATAGGGAGCAGGCATTACGAAGATGCCGTCACATCACCGCATGTTGTTGTCGTACCAGATGCATCCCAACCGGATCCAGATCCTGGTAGCTGTGGTGCGCTACAAAACCCAGCTGCACAAGCCACGAAAGGGCCTGTGTTCGACCTGGCTCGCCTCGCTGGACCCCATGCAGGGTGAGCTGGGCTCTAGGCCACCGCCTCCAGGACAAACTTCACATCGAAAAAAACGTCAGAGATATAGCAGCTCAACCTTGTCATTCAGCTCAGTGTTTCTCAGGTTTAAATCCCACTACCTGCTGTAGCAACATTGATCAAGGTTTTTACCCTGAGTTGATACACTATAAATGACTCAGCTGTATAAATGGGTAAATAAGTGTAAGCAGAGTAACACTAGGTCATTGTGAAGGAAACTGACAGATAATTGGTTAATAATGCTTATAATGCAGCAGTATTTCCCCAGTTGGACAGTCAAGGTGTGTAATCTGTTCTCGCTGCTGGTATTCTGGGTACTGCCTTGCAGGGGAGGTGTTGGTTCCCCTGTGGGTGAAGAAGGGTGGGCTACGGTTTCCTAGTGATACCAACACCCCTGTGATCATGGTGGGACCCGGGACCGGAGTGGCCCCCTTCCGCTCCGCCATCCAGGAGAGGACGGCCCAACACAGGAACGGTGGGCACCACTGGTTCATACCTGTCTGTCAGTTTGGGATCCTGTACTTTCAGCATCGTCTGAAAATCGTGGGGGGGGCTGTCTGATGCCACGCAAGGGTGATAGGGTGTGATCGTACGTCCCCTCGTCTGCCTCCTGGACAGGAAACGTGCTTTTCTTCGGCTGCCGCTCTGAGTCGCGGGATTTCTACTGCCGCTCTGAGTGGGAGGAGCTTCAGCAGGGTGGATGCCTGACGCTGTTCACCGCGTTCTCCAGGGACCAGGTGAGATGGCACCCTCTCTTTCTCTCTCACACACAGACACTGACCTTGTATATATTTGCAGGAAGACAAGGTCTATGTGCAGCATCGCATCACAGAGCAGGCCAGGCTACTGTGGGACCTCATTGTCAACAGGAACGCCCATTTCTACATTGCTGGGTGAGTGCGCCCCCTGCTGGAAGTCTAATAAAGCACAATTAAATTATTTCACCGGCCAGCTTTGATATGCCAACTACACGAGGGTTAAATATGGATCGTAATTGGTTAATTTGAAAGATTTACACTAAGTATATTTAAGGACTTCTGTTGTATGCATTCCTTGGTCAAAAGAATCCTGATGTTAATAACGATGGAAACATGTTTTCCCGGAATTCTTCCCCAGTAACGCCAAGCAGATGCCAACAGCTGTTTGTGATGCCCTGAAGGGGGCCTTCCAGACTGAGGGGGGCGTTTCTAAGGATCAGGGAGAGGAAATGCTCAGCACCATGGAGAAGGCTGGCCGGTTCCAGAGCGAAACCTGGTCCTGATCAAGTCCAAGAAATGTGTGAATACCTGCATTTTCTGCCTTCTTTGTGATTGTGTGTCTTCAACAAATCAGTTTTCCTTCTTTGCTGTTGTTGGACAGGGGCCTTATTATTTGACTGAATTCACTTGATGCTCAAAGACTATGGTTACAACCCAGACAGACTGTCTGTGACAGAGTACTGCCCCCTGTGGGCCAGTTCAGAATAAAGCCTTACCAATAAATCCAGACCTATGTGAGATGTATTTGCAAGTGCTTTCTTTGTAGTGACCACCTCCAAGATGGACATACATTGTCACTTTGAAGAAATATCTGTCTAATTAATTTGTGAAAATGTGTTGGACAGCAGGAGCCTAAATTCCATCATTTTAAAAGGGAAAAATCTTTCCAGTCCATCCCACAGCCTCCAACTATTTTCTCCAAATACTACTACAACACTATTAAGTCATATAACAATCTGAGGCTTTAAGAAAAGAATTTAAAGCAATTATCTAATTATTAAACCCTTAATGAACTACTGGGTATGTTTGTGTACAGCATTCAGCAATACTGTAAAAAATTGATACAAATTACATTTTCCTTCTACACTGCAGTGAACATGAATTTCAATGTGAATAATAAAATGCTAAAAATAACAAATGCAAATAACACGTAGCAAAATACTGTCTTAAGTCATTTTCACTTCAAGATGATAACTTGGGTACATGTTTTTGCAATCTTTTACAGCAAAAAAGTTTTATTAGCAATATAACAATATCTGCAGTTTTATAAGCAATGTTTTGATAGAGAAAGATACCTGTATCAGACTTTTCTCCACCTGTGAAGTGTGACTGAAATTCAGCCACCTGTCAGACCACCTTTCCCCTCAAGTTAGTGCTGTGTAGCAGTAAGTTTTCCACACAGGAAAAGACAGACAGTAACAGAAGGGGGCGGTACTGCACACCATTTTTTCATCCACATAACGCTCTTGAAAAGAAAGTTGTCAAACGTTTTATGCGTCGTTATTTTTTTTTTTTACATTTAATTGGCAACCTGGCTGAAAATCCAAGATAAAAGTTCATGTTTCAGGCTTGTGTGCAGAACAAGCATTACTGCGGAATCAAGCTGAATCTCCACAAGCCACAGAAACAACAACATGTAACTGTTTCTCACCATTTTGCACTGACCGTCTCCAAAGCCACACCATGGAGGTACTTTAAAAATTGCCTCCCCAGAGGAGCACCTCGCACTCATCAATTGAGGAGGATGAGAAAACTCTTGTTTCTGACAGACAGTTGTTCATAAACTTTCAAAGTTTCAGTGGTGGCAGTGTGGCCACACCGGGCCTTATCTGAGCGCAAGTGTGTACACCTGGTAGATCTCCTCAGGGAGGTTCTCCTGGCGCTCCTCACGCAGAACTCGTAGCCCTGCCCTATGGCCCAGCTCGCGCACCAGCGCCAGCTCGCGGCACACACTGCTGTCCACCTCGTCCAGCACCACTCCCTCATAAGCCACATTGTCCTTCACCACGATGAGCCCGTCGGGCCGCAGGCCTTTCTTGCAGCGCTTCAGGAACGCCACCAGGTGATCGTCTGTCAGGTGACCTGGACAATGGCAGCAGTGCCAAAATTTCACTTTCATTTTAACTCTCTAATACCACCAGTTTTGTCACATACACTACACCAGTAGCTGCTTACAGAACTGATTGGGACTCATTTTTATAACAGATAATATAGTGGAGGTTTATGTAGAAAAAAAAAGATTGAGAGAGAACTGGGATTGAATCAAATGCTTTGAGGGCCTTCTTGAATGTTGAGGGACAGATAGAGCTCATTCTAACACACTGGAGCCAGAGCACTTTCAGGCTTTTGATTTTGGACCCCTTGTGCATGGTACCACATACATACAGAACAGCTGTACTACAACAGGCAACATAGAGGTGGTAGGATGGTAAACATCAGTATGATCAGATGGAGCTGGAGAGTGACAAACTCACCGATGACCCACTGAATCCAGATGACATCGTAGCGGCCCCGCTGAGGCTCAAAATCTTGCAACCCGCAGCAGAAGTAGTTCTCCACCCTCTTGCCCTCTTCACCCAGGTACGTCTTGGCCTTGTCCAGGAACTGCTGGGTCACGTCCACCATGTCCACAGTGCGGAAGAGCGGCAGCAGCAGGCGCTTGGTGATACGGCCGATGCCTGCACCACAGTCGAGGGCGCAGCTTGTACCCGTTTTCCCCTTGCCATCCTGCACAGTGGGGCAAGTCACACATTTGCAAAAGACCCAAAAAGTCTAAATATGTCAGGCTATAACTGTGCTATCAAAGGACGTCGGTTCAAATTCTATTTCCCATTGTAATAGACTTGATCAAGGTACCTGAACTGACAGAGTAAAAATTACCCAGCTGTAAATCACTAAAAGTAGCCTACAGTACTAACATTGTAACTCACCTTGGAGAAAAGGCATCAGCTCGATGAAAATAATAAATGAAGGTGTTTATGGCATTGGGATGTTTATCTAAAGGTTCTTAACCAAGGGGAGTTTCACAACTCATTTATATTCCTGAAGCACTGTCTTTTACGTAAAATTATTCATATGGCGGGCACTACAACAAAAAGCCATGTCTGGGACTTAAACTCACACCCTGTTGCCAGCAAGGCCAATCTGCCACTTACACCCAGGAATCTCTGCAGGAACTTCTTGGAGCCGTTGATTTCTATGGTGGAGATGCTGCCGTAGCCACCCAGCATCCCATCCACGGTGGGCGGGACTTCCTGCCAGTAGCGCTCTGCCTTGGAGTAGAAGGCTGTCTCGTCTTCCACCACGTCCACCATCCTACCGACAGCGCAGAGCCCACTTTCTCACTCACACGGCTAGAGAACAACAGCTCATTTCTGTGTTATTTGTCTTGTTCAAACGTATGCTAGCTGCTACTTATGAATGGTCATCTTACCAAATTTCCAAGACACGAATATGGGAATCCCTGGAGATATGGGTGTTTCACTTACAAGTTTATGCACATCCGAGCAAAATGATTTAATACCGTTTACAGAGTTACGGCCAAACATGAGATGAGGTCGATTTTTTGTGCTTACGAGTAGCGAGAGCTGAATGCGGGACGATTTTTCAAAATTTGCACTGTAATAACAATTATCTTTCTGAATTACAAGGTCTCCCCTTCGCAGGAATGCATTAGACCCATAAGCAGGGAGATACCTGTATTTTGTAATTCATTTAATTGTGTTAAATTACATTTTCCTCCCTTACCTACTGTGTAAAATACACAGCAAAAATGACCTGTACTTGTCCACCAAGCCACAACAGAGATTGCCTCCCCTCAACTGCCACAGTGTTTACAGCCTCTGTTGGTGGTCACTACCAAGATGAGGAATGTTGCACATGGTTATGGGTTGAACCAGTCAACATTGTGGAATTACTAGGAGTTTGTCAAGATGACAGATTTTTATTTTCAGTGATTTAAGTTTTTAATGCAGCTGAAAGTCATTAAAAATAATAAAATAAAGCTTTAGAGTTTTTGTTATTTGCTGTAGCTGTATCTGAGGGATGTGCAGACCCTAAACAGTGAATAAATAAAGGGACGTTTGCATTATTTAGCTTTTATTCATCCAGTGCCAGTATTGTTTGTAAGGTGAGGAGCGGGTGTATATTCTAAATACTCAGGAGGAACCAGAGATCCAGAACATGCGTATGAAAAATAACAGGAACAGCAAAAATAACTTTACTGTTGATCAGAGGGTGAAAAACATGCGTCACCGGTCGCCATCAAGGGAGCCCCCGAACACCTGTCTCGCATTTCAGCCTCCGAATTTGGCTATGTGCGTCTTTGGCTGCCCGGGACCAGCTGTCCGCTCTGACCCGGGAGGGTGGGGGGCTTTGGGCTCACTGCACGGTGTTGAACTGCCCTGCTTTCTTTCATTCTAAACACTATCTGCCTATCGCCCTTCCAGCTTGGTTTTAAAGAGGAGGAACAGAAGTACAGTCATCCCACCGGAGAGGTGCTCTCTGTCTCATGTAGATCCACTCGGACGACAAGCTTTACCGGCAGGAGGGCTGTGCATTGAGCGACAGCAGGAGGCGTAGCAGTTAAGGCTGTCAATGGGTAATCGAATGGACGTGACTTCAAATCCCACCTGCAGTACCACCGATCAGGGTATTTACAATAAAATACATCACTGTACAAAGGGGTAAATCACTGTAACTCGAAGAAAAGGGGACAGACAGTGAAGAAAAGCAAATATAGCGATAAATGAACAAATCATGTAATTGCCGAACGTTTCTTCATAAAACTCTCGAGGAACGTCTCCTCTCGCAGACAATGACGTCAGACGTCCTGCAGGACACAGCAACAGGGAAAAAACCCGGGGGGTTGTGTGTGTGTGTGTGTGTGTGTGTGTGTGTCGGGGGGGGGGGGGGCTGGGCTATAAAAGGAACAGGAGGGTCATCTATTTTTAGCAGGACACGAAAGGGATGGTGGCAGAGACGTGGAGGACAGCGAGGAGCTGAGGAGAAACGCGCGTGCCCTCAGTCACCGTTAAAGTCGGTCACTGTCGTTGCTCCCCCTTGTTGTCCGACTAGTTAACCCCGCCGCATTCCGGCTCGTGAGGGTAAACACGGTAAACTCACCTGTCAGCGGTGCTTCCTCCTCAGCCCTGCACGCGCTCGCTCAAGACAGCCGCCGGGCCCCTTCGCAACCTCGCTGCGCGTCCCCAACGTTGCTGGCGACGTCACGTCCGTCTTAGGACCACGCATGCGCACCGCCTGGCTTTTTCCGGGGTTGCTCACCGCGTGAGGTGGAAGAGGCGAGACGCGACGAACCCGGGGAAAATTTTTATTTATCCTCCTATTATCTGTCATTTAGTTTTCGCCTTCTACACAGTGGATTGAAAATGCGTATCTTTTTAAACAACAGACACTGCTAAAGGGATCGGTATTAATAGCAATGAGCGGGACTGGAACCAACAACCATTTGAGAAAGTATGTCTCTGGAATGACTGTCTTACAGTCTTGCTCACTACCTTCTCCCCAGTACTTGCCATATCTTATTTATAAAACTTCCCACCCAGACATAATTTTTGCTCATACTTCTCAAAGAATGCTCTGTGTTCTTTTTTTGGCGGCACAATAAAGCCTTTAATGACAAATCCTAAAAAAAGGTCTAGAAGTATTAATATTTACAATCCTTAAGGTTCCTGTAACGACAAAATATGTAAAAATATAACAATATTTTATGAACCAAAATACAAGTGAACAAATCTTATTAGAGGTCTATGTTTTATAGCACCAAAATTCTCTGGAAATACTGAATAGTGAGGATGGGTTATAAAGTGAAATATCAGCACCGTAAATCAGGTCAGTATCAATATTATCCTGCAACACGTCATCCGCATACAGTCACAGTGTGCAAATATTAGATATACTGTAACTCTGCCGCATCAGCAAGCGATTAAAAATCCATCCATCTGTTATTGTTAACTGCTCTATCCTGGTCAGGGTCACGGCGGTCTGGAGTCTGTCCTGGAAACACTGGGCACTAGGCTATGACACAACACCCACTACAGGCAATTTAGAGTGTCCAGTTAATGTCAGACAAATCTTTGGACTGTGGGAGGAAACCCATGCAGACACAGGGGAAACTCCACACAGACTGAGCTGGATTTGAACCCACGCCCAAACAGGCCAGCTGCCACCGCGTCGGCCCACGATCAAAATGAGAAAAACCAAAAGTTAAAAAAAGCCGAAAGCCACGTGCGCCCAGCAATTCCTGCTTTCAGCGTTGAGCAAACATGCATCCAAAAATTGGCTTTCTGTGGCCTTTTCATTAATGTGAGACCCCTCCCCCCACAATGGAGGCGCTGTCTCCCCACACCTCTGAGCTCCTCGGGGTGACTCAGTGCCAGGCCTCGTGGTGCCGGACGGCCTGAAGCCAGTCGATATCTAATCTGATGCGCTGTCTCGGCCCCCTCTTTGTCTCCCTGGCCGCCCGAGCGCCTGACACTCTCGTGCTCATTAGAATTGCAGATCAGCTGGAGAAGCCGAGTGGAAATCAACACTTTTCAAATAAGCCTTAGTCAGCAGGAGCCCGTGAGCCGGCGCCCCCACTAGGCTAGGCTAGGCTCCTATCTCTCGCTCTTGCGTCCACAGGCTGTCTCACCACATCTGAGAGCTTCGGCGTGGCTCCCGTTCCAAATACAACCCCCCCACAAAGCATCCTGAGCCCATGGCTTCAGAAATAAGAACCCGCAGCATTTTAGTCCGGGACCTGAACACAACTGGATTATTACAACTTATTCATTCATCTGGCACTTTTCTCAAAAGCATTTCACAACATTACCTTCATACTCTATTCTGCTTACAATGATTTACCCAGTTGTACAGCACGGTAAGGATCTGAATCAGGGCACTACAGCAGGACACTGGACACTTCTGCCTTAAACTGCAAGGCTCTACATCTAAAAACGTAAAATTGAAATAACTGATGAAAAACCTATCAGTTTCCACAAATATTATTAGAGGTCAATGTTTTATGGCAGCAAAATTCTCTGGAAATATCAAATGATTAAACCTTACATGAAACAGTCAGCCTGAGCAAAGGTGTGCGATGTAAAATTTTGTCACTTCTAAGAAAACTTAGTTTCCAGAAAATTGATTCAAAAATTTGACTGGTAATGTACATAGATGTAATGTGTCAGAGTAACTTTATGCTCCTCATATGTCCTGTATGCAGTCGAGTCCACTTAAGTGGATACCAAATAAGCGGATAATTCACTGTAGTGGATAAAACGTTCTGCTCATGTAGCCCATATTCCTACGTTCACAACATCAGTTAAGTGGAGACTCATTGTTCGTTCCTCTGGCGATTGAAAACCAGTGAAACTGGTCACCACCACCAGCATCACGTGTCACTTTTCGATCGGCAGGTGGAGCCTGTCTGCTGCTGCCTCGCCCCGCAGAGGCGAAAAGTGACGGTTTCGACACACAGGGGGCACCACCCCTCCCCATTCACCGGTGGCCGTGCTGCAAGCAGCGGATGTTCTGCAACGTCTTATGGAGGCCAGCAGCTGCACCTCCTGTAAATGTTTATCTAAACTTCAGAATGAGACCATTAAACGTGGATGTAAAAATGCTGCACATTTTGTGAACAATTAGTGAACTTAATTTTGAGGACTAGTACATATATAAATAATACAGTACTGTATATAATAATAATAATAATAATAATAATAATAATTATATACCCCTTCACATGACTATGTATTTGAATTCAGTTTTACCTGCTGATTTCTACCATGTAAAGCATAAATAGAGATAAGTGGGTAGCTGGATGGCTGAATGCCGTAGATCTGGTACCAAGACTATCCGCTAAAGTGGACTTGACTGCATGTAAAAAAACGCTGTGTGTTTGACAGAATAAAATCACTGACATATGTGATCATTTATCATTTTGGTGCAGGTTTCCAAGCTCGTTCTATTGAAGTGGAGTGTCCAAAGGTCCAGGGTGCGGAGACGCTGTGTTTGACAGCAGGGGCATAATTTCCAGCGGGTTCTGCCACTAATATGTAAAATGTATGAAATCCCGTGCAAATTCCCAAATGCCACATGACCTTCACTTGTCCCCTGGGTCTCTGCCTCAGCTTCACACCTCCTGTGGACCCCCCACCTGCCACCACCCCGCCACCATCAGTCTCAGCTCGGGATGGCTGAACGGTGGGTTGGTGTGTGTGTGTGTGTGTGTGTGTGTGTGTGTGTGTGTGTGTGTGTGTGTGTGTGTGTTGGGGGTTAGGGTGTGAGGTCACCTGCCAACACTCATCACTATAATCACATGAGGGCCTTCATTTCCCTGACGGTGCACAAGGTCTCCCTCCTGTCAGCTATTCGTCCACACGCCATATGGGTCCTCATGAATGGGAGACCCCACCCCCTCCCGACATTTCAGTCCCAGAGGGGGGGCAAGAGTCTAATGGAAAAGTGATATATGTCAAATGTAAAAAAATCTACATTTTCAAAATATGAACAAAATACCACGTTATTGGTGGCTATTATGTTTTTGAGGTTTTCATCTCAGATTTTGGGCAGAAGAACTGCAGACACACGAGCTGCTTATCTACCCATTTGTTTATTTGAGTAAGTGATTGTAAGTAAATGAATATACAAACCTAGCACTGAGTCACCTTGGTCAGAGGTGTTGGCTAAATAATAACGTGAAAAGGGGCCAGAATCACATCAGTGAGGACATTTCTTGTTTTTATCCTCTTTCTCAACATGCAGGATCGAACCAGTCGCCCAGCTGTTTGTCCGCCAGATCCAGAGGGAAGGAGCCCAACCGGCCGCCTCGTCCTCTTCGCTCCGCAGCCCGCAGGGGCCCAGTGGTCTATGCGCCGGGCCACCAGTAGGTGTCGCTCTAAGCAATGGGAAAAGGCCGCGCATCGCGCACCCGGTTTGTTTACTACAGCAGTTTGACCTGGACTGGGTTCACACCTCAGCTCTTTGAATTCTTCTTTAGCTCAGTTCTGAGGCCCACACACCTTCTGATTTTATATCACAAATGGAACAGACTGAAGAACTAAAGTTAAAAAGGTGATATCGTTCGATTAAAGAATAACTGAGAATATCGATTTCTAACTCTTCTACACCTCTTCACGGTAACTGCAATTACTAATATTACTATTAGTATTATTATTCAATGCGAATACTGTTTACAAACGAACTGTGGGGATTTATCATTTTCCTATCTTTGTATCACCTATTATGTATATTACGGTATATCACATATATAGACCAGAATACCAGCATTTTGTCTTTGCTGACAAAGTCCAGTTTATTAAAGAAAGCAATAGGTGCGGCTCGTTTGTGATCCAGCGCGTTCATCTCTGACACCCTTACACTCACCTGCAACTGTGCATTTTTTTGATAAAATGTAATTGTTGTTCACTTCCGTGCTCATTTGCGGCCTCCTGAATTTCAGTTTATTATTTAGAAATTTTATTTGGTGTAAAGAGGCGAAAGAGGACCAACTCATCTGGCTGCTTTCTTGCAATGACGCACGAATTAAATTCAAGTAGAGCGAATGAAACGTTTCACTTGCGCGCCATACGAAGGGCCGCCATCAGGGGGCACTGTTGAGCTTCCAGAGCTGACCCGTCCTGTCGCAGTGCCGCCACATGGAAACACCTTCAGCTCCGGGGGAGTGAAGTTTCCAGCCCTTTGTGTGTTTTTGAAAGTGTCACGTTCATAAAACTAAGAAACTTTGTCAGCTTGTTGCTTCACATTTTATTGGTTAACTTTGCAATTACTGCCTTAAAAAAACATGAAAGTGTGTCACAATTTTGCTATGTGGAAATTATTTGCACTTTTTTTGCCACGTGATGACGACGACGACGATGATGACGCGGTGTCCTCGGTGTCCTCGTCAGACCAAAAACCGTTATTTACCTTACCGATGTGTGACACACTTTTTTATTGCGTAAGTCGACCGCAATACCTGCGAGGGCCTGGATTTCAGAGAATTATTTAGAAATTTTATTTGGTTTCAAGAAGTCAGGGATGTGATGAGTGTTGCTGCCACCTCACAGTGGGTTTAAATCCATCCCAGTCTATTCAGTGACTGCATGTTCTCCCCGTGTCTGTATGGCTTTCCTCCTGCAGTCCAAAGAATTGTGTTTCATGCTTAATGTCACTCTGAATAACCCATTGTGTGTGTGTGTGTGTGTGTGTGTGTGTAGCCAGTCACTGGTTTGTCACTCCTACTTCCCAGCCTGGGTAAACAGTGAGTGTTGACATCAGGAAGGGCATCCGGCTGTAAAAATTCCTACTCCAGCCATGACCACCAACCTGTCATGTGTTCTGGCATCTGGGGGGGGGGGGTGGCACCGACTCACCTGGGTTCCCCTGGTAAAATGCAGTAAAGCCGATAAGCGTGAGAGACACAGATTCTCTTTCGAGAGGTGGAAGAAGATCAGATAATTTAGCTACTTTCTTCCACCTTGCAATGAAAGTAAAGGATCTAAGAAAGTGGGGTCTGTTTCTGACTCCTACACAGATACAGAATGCACTGCAACAGGTGGGCCATGTCAAAACCCCCAGCAATGCTGGTCTCGTCCACCTAATACCCACCGCCTATGTGTCCAACACAACGTATAGGGAAAAAATATCAGTAAAACCCTCCGCTAAGCCTACTTACTCAACATGGTGGTTATTATTAAGTATTTTGTTAGCCAAAGTTTTTCCATTTATTTAGCCACACTGTTCTCCAAAGCAATTAGACTGCTTACAGTGATTTACCCATTTGAACAGCCGGGTAATTTTTACTGCGTACAGATCAGCGGTTACCATGACAATGAGCTGACAGCTACCTTGGACTTGGCTCAAGGTGTATAACAGAGAAGGAAACAGACGAAAAAACAGGTAGATTCTAACCCCTTTGTCCAGAGCGACTAACACCATTAGGTTTGCACACAAAGGTCATCGCAGTGATTTACCCGTTTATGCAGCAGGGTAATTTTTACTGCACCAGCTCAGGGTAAACAACTTGCTGAAGTGTCCCACAGCACGACTCAAACCTGCAGTCCCTGAATGCGAAGGTGGAGGCTGCAATCCCCACACACCCTGCTTCTACAAGGAATTTCACCCGCTCGTTCTTTCATGAGGCCAACAGAGAGAGAGCACTCCGAACCCACAACCTACAGGTTGTAAGTTCACTGCACCGCTTACTGGCCCCGTGTTCAGAAGCGCCTGCACTATCCAGAGAAGTGTTGAAAATAGTTATTCCGTGTGCAGCTCAGCTAATGTTTGTATTCACTATATTATTATTTTAATCCACTCCCTGGAAAATAACAAACAAGGCCTGCAATGTTCGTCAGACCCACCAGCGCTTAGAGATCCTCATCTGAACCACTGCGTGGATTTTCTGAACCCTGCAGCTGTCAAAGGTCTCAGCTGCTTATATTGTTCTCCACGGCCAGTTTAATCCCTGCTGATCCATCTCTCTGGTCCAGAATGGTCGTCGGGAAAATAAAGCCAAGCACATCAATGCAGCACCATCCTACCTGGTTGGCAGGTTGGCGTAATTCTTGGTCCCCCCACCCCATACCACGGACCCCGCCTGCTTGCATAGTTAGGTGCACGGCGCTCTCCGAATGTGAGGCTGGAGCTATTTAAAAATCATTCACACATTCCGGCATCAACGGCAGCGGAAAGGAGTTTGGTTCACCACGGGGGGGCATGGCTACGGCTAAGGATTGTTTTTCCAACAGTCTGAGCCGTAACAACCAGGCCTACACACGTAACAGACAATTAGAAACGACTGTATTTAAGTCCCAAAGCCGTCAGGGGAGGTGGAGTGGGGATCCTGTGCTAAAGCGGAGTCACAGTAAAGGCCTTGGTGAAAGCGGACGCCGCCGGTCCGGAGCTGTGCAAAGAAAAACGTCAGAGAAATTTCCGTTGTCCTTTTGGCAAATGTTTGCCGTGATTGTTTAAGCTTAACACTATGCGTAACCCGGAGCTGCAATGGGAACATTTTTCAGAGAAACGGCGCCAGAATGTGGGTGCGGAATTCCTCCCATAAATTGATTTTGCTGCAAACGTCAAAATTTATCTTCTAATAACTGGCAGATTTACGTAAGGGAGAGCGGCACGCCCCTTCACGCCCGTGCGCTAACTCGACACAGAGAGAGCCGCACTGGTCTCGGAGACGCGTCTGGTGGCGTGTCGGCCTCGCTTTTGAATTCTGCGGCCGGTCTTTCAGGACAACTGAGCTGTATGCGTAACGCGGACCTGAACGCAGCAGGACCACAATGTGGGTGAAGACTGAAGTCCAGCATGGTGGCTCAGATCTCCCGGGCTCTGTGGTCAGACCTGAGTTTGAATCTGGCTCTGTCTGTGTGGAGTTTGCAGGCTTTGCCCATGTTTATATAATGGGACTCCTCTCACGGTCCAAAGATACGGGTTTGACGACAAATGGGTGGCTCTACATTGTCCTGTGCAGCCTTGATGTTAACGTGGAGTTTGTTGCGCTGCGGGGCTCAAACTGGTGTGGATGCAGATGCTACCCAGTGCTTCTGTTTTAGTTTCTTATGTGTGTTTTTTTTTGCGCTGTTTGTTGATCTGGGATGAGCTTGGTTCTGTGCTGGGTGAAAAATATACTAGCCAGAGAAATGGTGCTAAATGAGTGGTATACTGCTGTGAATGAATATTTAAAGACTGTAGCCAGTTACTGTTTTTTTTTTTTGTTCAGTTGAGGCCAAAACGGCGGTGGCGGCGCTGCGCTCGGAACCCTGAACTCGGTGTTCATTTTCCATGCGGCGAAAACAAAGGCGCCCGCCGAGGACCAACGGAATGAAAGAATTAGCAAAGGCGTCAAAGATGGCTGATTCAAACAGCTAGAATCTAACAGCTTAAACTTCACCTGCTGCCTGCTTTTCTGCACCCAGGTCCAACGCTGCGGCTGCAGGGCAGCTGGCAGACACTGGTGGTCTGCGTTACGCAGCGGCATGTGACCTTGTTTGCAGCCTGATGGTGCGGATGTCAGATTGTACTCCCTGTTGTCACTGTCACAGTAAATCCAGGGTACCAAAAAGGGGCCAGACTGAGCAGAAGGGGGTCACAAAAGAAGGTCCAGCTCCAGTTCAGACTGGGCCTGCCGACAGCACCAGGGGGAGGGAGGAGAATGACGGGGGTTGAGAGAGCTGAGAGAAGAGCAGCGTTAGGCAAGGATGGCACCCAGGTCAATGCTCCTGTGCTGGATGGTCACTATGGAACTCTGGGTTGTGATAACACAGGTCTCACAAGCGAAGCCATTGATTTGGACATTGGTTTTATTAATTCAGCTTCTGCAGCCTTTTATGACACCTTCCACTGCTGATGAGCTGGGGACCTGAATGCCACGAACTGCGTCATGGAAGCAGGTGAAACTGGTGACAATGGTCGATTGCTGCAGCGTTTCCTGGAGGAGACCCAGCCCAGAAAACCATCTGCAAGGGTTTAGATCTGATGTATACTGGTCCTAAAGATAACCATCTTTTTACATTTGTTTGGCTGACGCCTTTCGTTAGGGAAACACATGAGGGGTTTGTACGTGAAGCTACTTTAGATATTTTCTCATTTATTCAGTGGGGTCATTTTTACTGTGTCAGGTCCAGGTAAGAGTCTTCACTGGGGGTACTGCAGGACGAACCCAGGTCCTTTGAGCCCAGACTGGACAGGACTGGATGGTCCAGCAGCTACAGCAGTGAGAAGGACTTTCGGGGAGGGTGGAGGCCCGGGCTCCTTAAATAGGACTGCAGGTCTATTAACTCGCAGCTGAATAAGAGAAGAAACACGTCCACTCCCATCACAGCATCACACCTGGGCACCGTGAACATGGTGTTGTACAGGGAGGCAGAAGAAGAGCACACACACACACACACACACACACACACACACACACACACACACAGTGTGGCGAACAGAACAAGCTTTAAATCCGGACTAGACACGTGTTCCTTATGAAATGTCACATCTAATAAGTGGCCTACTTCATCAGAGCCTGAACAGATAAGGCTGCTTGCTCACGTGCAAACACACAGACACACACACACACACACACACACACACACACACACACACACACACACACACACACACACACACACACACA
>UFQX01000472.1:914987-948834 GCA_900497675.1 Arapaima gigas | reverse complement strand
ACACACACACACACACACACACACACACACACACACACACACACACACACACACACACACACACACACACACACACACAAATGCACACAGCCTCACGGACACACAAACAGACACAGAGATGGAATAGAAATTGTTGCACACAGAGGAAGTCAGCAATGAAATTAATATTATGTTCAACAAAAGAAACGAATTTTGCGTGACTTGCATATTTGAATTCAGCTTCAGTTTTTTTGTGTTGGTGTTGAATTGTGCCATGAATTAATATTCAGAGCTGGGGGTCGCAAAATTACCCACCTTCCTCCCTACTGAATATTATGGTGGCTTCTTTTGTCTTTTTCTTCTTGCTCTCAGTTTAGCACTAGGAAACCTCAAGGTTTTGAAGTCTGCATTGTCTCCCCCCTCCTGTCTTTCTGTGTCTTATTTGCAATCCTGTGCCTTGCTTAAAGTCAGGAAATGGACCCTATTACAGCAACACACACACACACACACACACACACACACACACACACACACACACTCACACTAACACTCACTCACACTCACACACATCGCTCCTGCTTGAGCATCCCTGCAGCCCAGCATCCACGCCTTCCAGAAACCACCACCTGAGAAGCAATGGAGAAGGTTTTCCTCACCCTGGAGGTCCCTCACAGAGGAGCAGAAAGAGACATTTGTCTAAGACACCTTTCCTGGACCAACTCTATCACTGTATTGGACAGCAGTTACCATGGCAATGACCTCCCAGGTACCCTTCACCTGACTCAAGGTGTATGATAGAGAAAGAAATGCAACAAGTATTTATTGTTAGAATTTATCACCTTTCTAACCCCTTTCTAAGCCCAAATTGACTTACAATATTAGGTTTGTACACAAAGCGTTTACCCGTTTATACAGCAGAGTAATTTTACTGCCCCGATTCAAGATAAGTTCCTCGATGTGCCACCTGTGACTTATGTAAAAGTTTATTTATCATCACCACTTTTATTAGAGGGTAGTAATGTTAAAGTGTTCTTCATAAGTGCTCTGTAATGGGGCCGCTTGGCACAACGTTTTGCTTTTATGCCTCAATTAGGGTAAAAGGCACTCTGAGATGGTGCCGGGAGGTGATGATGTCATCACGGCGGCCGGAAACCCGGGTGCGATTGGAGTGGAGACAGACGGAGGCAATGGGCACGAGAGAGGTCACCTGGAGAGACTGGATTCTTTCGAGGTGCTTAAATAAGCTTCTGTGGTTTACAGGGAACTTGCAGAAAGGAACGTGAGCCAGAGAGCGTGGGGTAGTCGGGGACTTGCGTTTATACTTATTCTTCCGGCAGATGGTTTTCTTCAAAGCGACGTACAACTCAGAGTAAACAAAAGTGCGCCGACGACAGGCTAAGGATTTCAGACACAGGCGCAGATTTTTCAAAGCTCAGCTTGTTTGCGTGATACCGCTGTGTTGCCGGTTCACATCACTCAAGAAGGTGCTGGTAGAAGTGACATTCAAACAGCACCTACGGTTGTGCTCTGGCACGCGCCCTTTCATGCTACGAGAATTAAAACTCTTTACAGAGAGCTTTACACCCAGATGTCAGTTCAGAAGGCATTTATTTTCACATTTACAATGTGGGAATTTGGATTTCATGCAGCTCAGTGGGACAATAATGTTCACGCAGTATAATTTGCAGTTGTACATCGGATTGTACTGCATTAAGCTCTCAACCTCCATTACCCCTTGTTTGCTAGTTTCACCTGATATGATCTCAGTAATCTCGGCTCCTGTTTCTAATCTCCACAGCATCGGCTTGTTCAGTGTGTGTGAATTCATCTCCGTCCTTTTCGCTGATTTTTGTGTCTCTTGTTTTTTTGCATTAAAGTTTAAATTAACACATAGGCACCGAATGTCATATGTACATATATTTTATTTGTCAGTGCTGAAGTCTGTGATGAACACTAGCAGTGAAATAGGTGACTGAGCACAGGTAGAGCAACATATGGGATTATAGAGTAACAGATGAAGGGAAACTGACAGGTTGTGTTGTGTTATAATTATCAAAGTAATTGTGTCCATTTTAATTGATTTGGTGATATTTTAGCAGAAACTGGTGTCGATTTGGGGTGCAGGAATATAATTTTTTCCCATTGAAAGTAATAGTTAATAGTTGTCCTGCACTTAGGAGAATTCACGTTTCAAAGGGTTTTTCAGGAACACGTTACCTTTGAAAGGTGAGGGAAGACTAGATCTGGGAGATGATGATGGATTCGTTTGTGGAGCTATCAGGAGATCAGGAGAGAAACAGCTCCATAAGAGTTGGGATTGACACCCTTTCTGAGTGCTAGGAGGGATTCAGCAACAGATGGATTTTTGATTCTGGGGTCAGCAGAGGGTCAGGGATGGAGGAGTATGGTGCTCTTGCTGGGATGTAAGGAGAAGTCTGGTTCTGTGGGTATCTGGGTATGGATTGTTTGACTTGTAGGCTGTAGCTACACTTCTGTACTTGAGGTGCAGGAATCTAATGGAGGAAGACAAGGAGGGTATTTACAGGGTAACTGCCAGAGCTGACCTGCTGTTTTCTTGAGCATGTCAGTGTTTGTTGCTTCTTAGCTCTGCAGCTTAAAATGTCCCCTGTGAATACTGCACACACATACAAATCTGACTGCCTATATGTAAAAAAAAAAAAAATTCTTCAACAAAACACAAGACTGGTTGAGCAGAACTTAGTGCACAAACAGGAATTACTCAGTTTGCTCACTGCCTGGTATGAACTCCAACAGTTTTTCACAAAGACTGCCACACTTGTCCTGGCTGCCGAGCTGTAGGTTTGCTGGTGTTGGGTTTGTACCGATGAAGCGCGTCTTTTAGGGTGAGTTGAACATCTGTTTGATGTCCTGCTTTGCCACCTCATCATTACACAATTGGAATTCAGCTGTGGGCCCCTATGTACACACACACACACACACACACACACACACACTTATTCCTTTCCAGAGGAGCCTGCTGAGAATGATATAAAAACAGACAGCAGCTGATGGAGAGTCAGAAGATATAAGGTTTGACAACATAGCATTTTAAAATAATTATTTTAACCAGTTAGATATTTACTCAAGGAACTTGGGCTAATGGACATTGTCCCTAGAAGATGAACGTAACTCAAGTCCTTAACAACTGCACCACCTCTTGACACCCAGCCAATATTTCTGTCACTTCCCTGTGTGGCTGGTGGATGAGCACTGTCAGTGGCTATTGCTGCCACGCATGTGTGTGTGTGTGTATGTGTGTGTGTGTGTGTGTGTGTGTGTGTGTGAGAGAGAGAGAGAGAGAGCGAGAGAAAGAGAGAGTGTCGCTCGCACCTGCTACTTTACTTGCTGGCATCTAACATCATTTTCACTTCAGGCTAAGGGAGTTTGGGTAAATCTCTGCATTTTATGGTACATAAACCTTTTTTGACTGGAGATGAAGTCAGGGCCCTAAAAATAATAATGTTTGTGAAAGCCTGGACATATTGTGTTCACTGGAGTGGCACAGATTGTCTTTATATCAGCCATTTCAGCCGACTGTGTTGACCTGAACTTAACTACTGTTGGTTTATGTTCGGATCATTATTTGCTGTGTTTGTTTAGGTGAAGCCTTTATCTGAAGCAGCTCACACCTGCGGTGTTATGTATGCCGTTTCCTTGCAGACTTTGTAGGATACTTGTGTATGTGTGTATATGTGTATGTTTGCAGATTAAGCAGGGCAGTATGTTGCAAAAATGTACCACAGGGTCCTGCTTGCTTGGCTTGCTATGTTCTACTGGCAGATTCATCTCTGATCCTCACCCAGCCTCTCATTCAGTCTCCCTCATTCTGCGTGCCGGTGCTCACTTGGACCTCCTTCATCTCAGCTGGACTCTGAGCTCTAGTTTCTAGAATCCTGGCTATGAGCATTGGGTTCAAAGAGCTTTAGGCTTGTCTGGGTTTTAGACTACAGGCTCCTGTTCCCAAGATCTAGTCTCTAGACTACAGATCCTACAGTCCTTCTTAAGGATCTAGACTTCTGATTCAGGTATATGGGCTCAAGGCTTTAGACTAAGAACTGGGTGAAGTCTATGGTTTCCAGATCACAGCCTCTGCACTCCTACTTAAGGGTTTTGGCATATGGGATCTGGGCTGCAAGCTATCAACTCCTGGTTCCAGGGTAAAAACTCTGAGCTCCAGATTATTCACACCTGGTTCTAGGCTCTGGGCTTCAGACTACAGACTGTAGAGTCCTGCTTAATAGCTCTGAACTTTAGGTTCCAGGATAAGGGCTCCTGGCTCTGATTATAAACCTCCGGTTTTAGACTTCAGACTCCCAGCTCTAGACTACGTGCTGCAAGCTTAAGAGCTCCAGGCACCTGCTTTGTGGATCCCAGACTCAGCAAAGCCAGCAGTGGCGGTGAAGAGCGAGAAAGCGCACGCATCCCCTGTCTGGTGCAATCTGCCCCCCACAGCCTGATGAAATCTCAAACAATGGCAGACGAACATGGAGGGTGAGGGGGAGGGAATTCCAGAAATAGGGCCACGAGGAGAGGTGGAACAGGAGGGAGAGAACAGGAATTAGGACACTCGTTGGTTGCATGTGATGGGATGGTGTCTGCTTCCCTCCACCCTCAGGTTTGAGGTTATGATACCTCACTTCCTTCCTTGATAAAGTGAGTGCCCCGCCATCCCATCCCATCACATCACAAGCACCAGAAGCCTGCACTCCTCCCACACTTGTAACCAGGTGAGGAGCCTCCACAGCTTCCTGCAAGTACCACCACAGAGCCTACTCGGACACTCCTCCCAGGTGAGTGGCCTCACAGTCCAGCGGGATCCCTAAATGGCAGCACTCATGAGTGACGACTGGCACGTTTAAGACTCAGGAAGGTCCGCTTCAGAACTCCAGAGGAGCTTGAAGAAAAAGAAGGAGAAAACAAGAAATGGAAGGAAGAGTGTTCAAACTTAGCCTTCTTTGCAGAATGAGATCAGTGTGTGAAAGTAAGAGTGAGAATGCTATGAAATATGAGGCTGATGCAGGCAAAGCTGGAGGGAAGCTGAGAAGGAGAGCAGAGGCAGTGCAGAGGTATTTCTCTTCCTCTCTCACTCGCTCTCACATTGGGGATCTTGCAGTGCTAATAACCTGACTTTATCACCACTCTCAGAGCTCCAACAAACCCCCTTTACACCCAACGAGGAGGTGGGACCCAGTGAGCTCTGCTCTCCTCAGTGTGTCTCACCACCACCAGCTGGTAGCCACGACAGTGGCTGCATAGTTAAAAATTCATGGCCCATTTTCTCCATTAATGTTTCAACACAGCCTCAGCTGCGCCTCTGGACCCTGGTAAAAAATCCACCTAAAAAAATAAAATGGATTGAAGATGGAGTTCCTTCTCCGTCCTTTATCCCCTTTTCTAAGTCACCCTTTGAGCTGGGAAGGCATCAGTTTGCTCTGGTTCATCTCCAAGTTCCTCATCTCACTGTACATTTGAATTAACAAAAATCAAAAAAGTAAATAACTAGCAGAGTTACCTGGTGCTGTCCGAGTCAAAAAAGTGTGGGAGTGGAAAGGTGAAAACATTATATACCACCAAACTGTATTACAATTAATGTGGTTGTATTTGACAGACATGTGCTGGTTGTAGTCAAATGGAAATAAAAATAACAAATTATATATCACCAGACTTTATTACTCATCAATACATCAATAATGTATGGAAAGCTCTGTGTGTGTGTGTGTGTGTGTGTGTTATTGTCTTGTCATGGACTACATGTACTATGCTTCCTGGATGAACTCTGGACAATGTGGGGCTCAACTGGACAAGTTGCTATTGGTAATGTATGGACAGTATTAACTAGTTGAGTTGGTCTAGTAGGTGGGATTTGGCTCTGCCTCCATCCTCCAGTTGTGTCTCAGACTGAGCGGCTGGTTTGGTAAACGTGGTGGGAAGGAACCCGCCTGTTCCCAGACAGCCAGAAATGCCTGGAGCTGCTGGCTGGCGCCCATTCTGTCTCGCTGGAACATTCTCACAGCCAGGCCGCCTGCGCTCGCTGGTGCCACCTGCTGGTGGGCTGCCCATTTCCCACAGACTGAGTGGATGTACCCCTTCTTTTTGGCTCCTCCCCTGGGAAACTGGCCCCCTTGGGTTTCCTGGGGATCAGGATTTGTCTGAGTTCAGGACAAGCATCTGGGGACCTCAGGCATCTTTGCATGGCATACTGTGCACAAAGGAGCCAGGAAATGATGCAGTTCAGCAGGGGAGTTTATCCAAATTCTGCAAGTCTACACTTTCATTGCTGTTAATTCCAGTATAAACATGACAACAATACAACAGAATCTGTTCTAAGTTATTTTCAGCATGAGTGAACCGCACACTCAGCTATGGGCTTCACAGATCCATTTGAAATGAAGTGAATAAAACACTAAAAAGCTTAGAAATAACTAAACAAACATAAAAGGGGGAAAATAATGACAAACTACATTTCATCCAAAATTAAATTGTGTAAACACCCAGGGCACTGTCCACAAAGACACATAAACCATTTAAAAACAGCTCAATACATAGCATAATACCATGCTTGCCACAGAGTACCAGCTTAATGTATAGTGTAGGTACATACAGTTACACCTATATCCCAATATGGAAATATGGGAAATTGGGAGTGGGATTAGAGGGTTACAGTAGAGGGCAGCACTGCACTCAGCAACTGTGATGTCAGTCTTTGCCTCCTGTGGCCTGGGCTCAAACGGAGTTCATACTTTATCATTTTGGCCACTGCTGTTCAGTCAGTAAATCCCCCAGTGGCACTTCCCTACAGTGACAGCCATTACAGTCAGTACATTTTATATTGTTCTTTTTTTTTAAATAACTCCAACTTTTTTTATGCATGCACACACACACACACACACACACAAAACAAAAAACTCCATTTTTAAATTGTTTATATATGTATATACAGTACTGTGCAGAAGTTTTAGGCAGGTGTGGAAAAATGCTGTAAAGTAAGAATGCTTTCAAAAATAGAAGTATTAATAGTTTATTTTTATCAATTAGCAAAATGCAAAGTGAATGAACACAAGAGAAATCTAAATCAAATCAGGATTTGATCTGATCACCCTTTGCCTTCAAAAACAGCATCAATTCGTCTAGGTACACTTGCACATAGTTTTTGAAGGAACTCGGCAGGGAGGTTGTTCCAAACATCTTGGAGAACTAACCACAGATCCTCTGTGGATGTAGTCTTGCTCAAATCCTTCTGTCTCTTCATGTAATCCCAGACAGACTCAATGTTGAGATCAGGGCTCTGTGGGGGCCATATCATCACTTCCAGGACTCCTTGTTCTTCTTCATGCTGAAGATGGTTCTTAGTGACATTTGCTGTATGTTTGGGGTCATTGTCCTGCTGCAGAATAGGTTTGGAGCCAATTGCATGATGGATAACAATCTGCCTGTATTTCTCAGCATTGAGGACACCATTAATCCTGACCAAATCCCCAACCCCATTTGCTGAAATGCAGCCCCAAACTTGCAAGGAACCTCCACCATGCTTCACTGTTGCCTGCAAACAGTCATTCTTGTACCGCTCACTAGCCCGTCGGTGAACAAACTGTCTTTTGTTACAGCAAAATATTTCATATTTTGACTCATCAGTCCAGGGCACTTGCCATTTTTCTGTACCCCACTTCCTATGTGTTCGTGCATAGTTAAGTTGCTTGGCCTTGTTTCCACGTCAAAGGTATGGCATTTTAGCCACAATTCTTCCATGAAGGCCACTTCTGGCCAGACTTCTCCGAACTGTAGATGGGTGTACCTGGGTTGCACTGGTTTCTGCCAGTTCTGAGCTGATGGCACTGCTGGACATCTTCTGATTTCGAAGGGAAGTAAGTATGATGTGTCTCATCTGCTGGGCTAAGTTTCCTTAGCCAACCACTGCATCTATGGTCCTCAACATTGCCCGTTTCTTTGTGCTTCTTCAAAAGAGCTTGAACAGCACATCTTAAAACCCCAGTCTGCTTTGAAATCTGCCTGAAAGATACCTGTGTTCAGGTATGTGTTCAGACAAAGTGAAACAGGTGGAAACAGCTGATAACACCGTGCAGCATGTCTGGCTTTGGATAGATTTGTAACAACACAGTAGAGTTTATTACAACACATGCAGTATTATTTTATTACACTACACTGTATAATACTTTACAGTATTTGTTGATTTTTAAAATTTATTTTTGTTCATGTTTTGATTTTTTTATTATCGTAGATAAGCTTTGGACTAAAATTAGTAAAAAGCGAAAGTTTCCATTCGGATACCACTATATACACACTAATTTTCAACAGCTGTGATAGCAAAAATACAGACATAGAGAGCTTGGATACCAAAGAACTGCTTTATATTATATATAGCACCATAAATACCATATTTTACCAGCTTAACGTATAGTAAATGTGGTGGTGGTGGAACTGCCCTTAAGCACCTTATATTTGATACAGCACCAGTACTGGATTCATGTACAGTATATATGGTACCCTACATATCTGAGTAATTTGTAAAGAACTGTGCAGTGTTAACACTAAGCACTGAAAGCATCTAACCAACCAAGATAACAGCTCACCAGCAGCCTGTGTGTTATATTTCACATATGGAACGAGAGGTAAAAGTTAAGTGCACACAGTGCTTTTGGAGCAGCAGCGGGCTGCGGGAGGGGCTGAATCTCATTGCGAAGCCAGGCCTTTGTGCGTATCGATCCGGCTAGAGAGAGCGCTGGCCCCGGGAGATGGGGAGGAGAAGGTGGGCTGTGCCGGACCACGGCTGTTCAGGCTAACTCGTTATGTCCAGCCCTTATTGAAAAACAGTCCGACTGCAGCTCAGCGCTGAAATTAGTTATTGATCTCTCCCCCAAGCTCTGGGCCTGGAAAAAACCCTTCTGCTGATTTCTTCTCTTTTTCATTTGTTTTCTCCCTCTCTCTTTTTCTCTCTCTCTCTCCTCTCTCTCTCCCTCATTCTTTCATGCCCCCCACCCCACTCCACCCCGCCCCTCAGCCCCTCCATCCATCGCCCCCGGCTTCTGCTGCCTCCCCTTCTCTCCCGTGCATCGCTTTGGCTGTCTCTTCCCCCTTCTCTCCGTTTTCTTTCATCTCCCCTATTCCACCTCTCCTTCTCGCTCTCTTTCCACACACACTCTTCTCCTTTTCCACCTGTCAGTCTGCCTATCAATCCCCTGTTTCTCCCCCTTCGCTCACTCCTTATTCCCTCAGCCTCCCCACTCTTTCTTCTTTGCCTCCTTCTCTCCCTCTCTCCCTCTCTCTCTCTCTCTCTCTCTCTCTCTCTCTCTCTCTCTCTCTCTCTCTCTCGCCCATGTGCGGCAGCATCAATTTTCTGGCCACCCACAAACAGCTGCTATAACTCTCAGAGGCTGGGGGGCCGTGGAGCCGGGGGGCCGGGGGAAGCTGAAGGATAAACGTGCCTGTAATTGGGTAGGGGAAGCACGGAGGCGCAGCGCTATCAAGCCCCGTGCGCAGCTTTTAGCGCCTCTCGTAAAACAGAGACGGGAAGGGAGAAGGAAAACAAGGCGACGCTGGTGCACACACTCATGCCAGGATGGCAAACAAAACAGACACGTGGGAGTGTACACACACACACACACACACACTCTCACAAAATGGACATTCACACACACAGTCAAAGCAGTCATTTTACCTTAGAGTCATCTGACTCTTTTACTGTATCAGCTAATGTTACCAAAGGTGGGATTCAAACCCAGATCTTTCTAGTAAAAGATGGAAGTTCTACCTGCTACGCCCCTTGCTGACCATTTTTCGAGGACTGCAGTGAAGAAGAGACACTAGATCTGCAGAGCTGAAGACAAAAGGTCAGCTGAATGTTTTTGTCACCTGGGTCACCTGTGTGCGGCTTCCTCAGAGTCACCGTAAAACAGCCTCCAAAAATTGATGCTCTGCTTCGGTGTACTGTGGGTGGTGATTTCTTCACCATGGCAACAGATAACTTGCCAGAGGTGTGAGCGGCAAACACATGTACGCAGCTATAGACTGTCCTGGAGAGTTTCAGGCAAACTACCCAGGCAGAGGCAGCAGGTGGCGTGGTGGTTACAGCTGAAAAGCAGGGAAATAAATAATCCAACAGAGTCCAATGGTACAACAGCAGGGCCCACAGAGGCATTTTTTCCCACAAATCCAGCTCACATCTAGCACTCCCAGTCACACACATCCCATAAACATTTATCTGGGTTGTGCAATAAAAAGACAACAGCAGGAAAACAACTGGCTGTAAATGACATGTTCAGTTATACAAATGACGCCACATGTCACATCGCAGCTTCTTTGCAGAAAATCTGGACCAGAAACTAAAGAGCTGCAGTTACCTGTTGGGCCAACAAATGTGGCGTAAAAAGATCTGGACAAAATACTTCTGTCAGTCAACTCGTGTATTATACCTCTGGCTTCCACCAGGTGTCGCTATGCAACAGGTGAAAAAACATAGTAAAGTCGCTGGCCTTGTGTATCAGCTCATGGTATAAACCCCCTGACATATAACTGTGTCTGTGTTTTACAGCTGAAAAACTGAAAATGAAAACTTGAATTTAGAGTTTTGCTTTTTTAAGCACGTCGCAGAACAGCAGGTATGTAGATTCGTACCCATAATCCTGCTCGGTACGTCTCTAAAATCCGTTTGACAAGACACACTTTTCCTGCAGTAAACTTGAACGTACAGAATGGAACTACAAGTCAAAACAGGCAGGGGCTGCAGATTTATATGACACTTTTTACACAGGATTTACATCCTTGAACAGATTGAGTCATAGTTAATTTCAGTATGTATTCGACTCCAAGCCCGGTGTAGTAGCTATCAGTGCCTCTCAACTATCAACCATGTCCACCTTCGACAGCCCTGTGTACCGTGGCACCAGTGTTACAGACATACTGGGGGCCCTGTACGGCGAGTAACTGTGACACAGCTAATGAAAAGCATAATTTTGTTTTAAGGCCAAAAAAACTGTAGAGTTGCGGGAGGCCTGAAGGGAGGGGCACCGGCGGCGAGGGGTCTGGGAATCGATGCTGTCATCATTATTCATCACAGACACTGAGTACGGGAATTCAGAACAAGTCATCTGTGTGTCTGAGAGCTCTGTCTTATCACGGCAGCGCTGCCTAGTGCGCGGGCGCGCGCGCGCGTGTGTGTGTGTGTGTGTGTGTGAGAGAGAGAGAGAGAGAGAGAGAGAGAGAGAGAGAGCGAGAGAGAGAGGAGGCCGAAGAGAAGCTAATTTGGGCTCTAATTCCAGGCAGAGGCTGACTTCTTCTGCTCAGACGTCTCATCAGAGGCGCTTCTCCTCGCTTCGGTCCCCCAACTTACGGGACAAAAGCATAAAACAAAAACAATGAATAAAAACCACTATCATCAGTGTTGTTTTTCTCCCAGACCATAATACATGGTTGGCTGAGCCTCAGACAAGGGTGTTTCAGCCAAACACAGAAGCATAAATATAAATATATACTTGTTGTATGTACATGCAGATATGTGCACTCTGACACGGATGATGGGAATAGGACAGCGGAGTCGTGGTCTTTCTCACAACATGGGTTCACATTCCTTGGGGCTGCGAGGAGGAATGAGGAACAAAAGTGGTTGTGCTCTTAGTCACATGAAACACATGTGAGCCGCTCTGGACATCATGAGTGAAACTACTCCCACGGTCCACGGCTGCGAAGCTTTGTTACCCATAATCCCCAGACTCTTTCACCTCTAACACTCTGGTTAATAAGACAACCGAATCACCTACTTTTCCGAGACTAAATAACCATTAATTAAATGAGTCACTTGCCAGCGTGTTGGAAAGAGAGCGCTGACTGAGTAACCCTCCTGAACTTCCTGCCCCAGCGACTGCTGGGAGTTAGGAAAAGATCGCCGGCTGGGTGCGTTTGCGGCGCTCACGAGGTCGGGTCTGGGTTTTCCCCCTCCTGTGGCCTGTGCCCGAGGACGGGACCATGGTCTGGAACCCCCGCCTCTCATGTGACGCCCCCTGTCCAAACGGTAACCAGGCCCTGTCAATGAATGGCCTCCTCTCATTTGTTTGGGCGACCCCTCGGTGGACCCCCGCGCTCCTCCCCCAGGTCGCCAGTCCTCCCCCCAGCGGCTGGGGGGAGCTCGGCCGAACAAAAGGCACATTCTGGCGGCAGACAGGAAGTTGCTCCGGCCCCTCCCTCCCCCTGCCGCCGGCCCCCACCGCCCTGCCTCCGCTCGGCAGAACTGCTTGTGTTTTCTTCCCACAGGCTTCAGTGGAAGAGGGGCTTTGAACGAGCGTGGGGATGGGGGGGAGCTAGGGGAACAAAGCTGGAATTTAAATACCACCCAGCCCCCACCCCCATCCTCAACCTCCCTCAGGCTCCCCTCGGCCCCCCCACCCCACCCCACCCCTCCCCCCCCGTATGTGTTTGTCAGAGCAGCGTGGGGAGAGCCTGCAAACTGTTCACAGCCTTGCTGGAGATAAGAACTGCCACTCACACAAAGGGGGTGAGGGTTTTTTGGGGTGTGGGGGGGTGTTGTTTACACTACAACCCCCCCCCATCCATATTCTCTTGAATATCTACTCATGCTTTCTCTACCAAGCCTGTACTTACTACTGTACCATCAGCGCGATACATGACTGTGTGTCATTCACCGCCGAACGATCACGGACCGGTCGCGCGCTTCAAACTTGTCTTATACCGTGTTCTCACTGCACTTTGGTCTCCGTGGCGACGGGTGACACAGCTCTTCCCCGGAGCACCATCGCAGGGCATTGCGGACTGCCGTAAGTGGATGCGTGAGATTCCTGCGAGCATCGGCTGTTCCCCTTTCGCAGGATAAATTGTTTGCACATGTTCTCGCACCACGAGAACCCGAAAAGAGGAACTCGTACCCGAGCCGACGGCAGCCGTGGCCACACGCTTGTGTCCATCCACGAACAAGCGCTTCCTTCCAGACCGCCGTACTCCGCTGCTCTGACTCACCACTGTCCCCATGGTGATGAACACCAGGGCTCTGGTCCAGTCAAACTGCCACATGGTCTATTCTGAATTTGCTTTAAAATGACTGTATACTATTTTTTTTTTACAAGTTTTGAATTTCATTTTTTCCCATAAACTTCTCATTTTATTGAACATCGTCTTAAGATTTTAATAACCCATGCTTGATTTATTTCTGCCCAAAGAGTAATCCTGGGCCTATGCGGCACACGTCCAGGTACACCGTCTGCCTCAATATCCGTCCTACACAATATCCATTTATTTACCACAGCATTTACTCTCTCAGATGCCTCTCAAAGGTACAGCCGCAGCTCCCTGTTCAGCATTTGAACCTTTCGTCTTTTTTTCCTCGCAAATCCAATTTAAGAAGCCCGGGGCTCGGATAAGACAATGAGTGCTCGCTGGCTCCCGCGCCAGACACACTCGTGCCCTACCGCTCTCTGCCACGCAGACAATTGTCGGGAGGATTTAGCAGCCCGGTGTCCGAGGGCAGCCGGACCATCTGTGGAACGTGCCAGGAGGAAAAAAACAAAACAATAAAAAAATTCCCCAGAGTCCCATCACAAGCCCTGACGAGAGTTCCGTCGCTTGGCAACCAATAGGAAGTGCGTCGCCGCGGACGGTGGAAGTGGCAGGACCTCAACGGAAACCTTAGGGTGAGCATTGAAACAGGCGACCTAAGGGTTCTGGAAATGGTGCTTCTGGCCTGCAAGTCAAGCCGACACTTTCAAGGTCGAGGACAGTGGTAAAAAAACTTCAGGAAAAACAAGCCCCCCATCCCACTTCTGCGTCTGCCCGTGGTATGGAGGTGGTAGGATATTAGGCAAATTCCGTGTGGGACAATGGCTAACCAACATTTCCGGAACACACAATCAGAAGACATCAAGGACACGCGGTAGTAACGGCAAAGAAAGCAACGCACGCAATATTCAGATTTCTGTCTGACATGTGATATTCATCCGTTATCCTGTTGTTTACAAGTTATTCTGTCTCAATGTTAAAGCCATACAAAGACATCCATAAAAATAGAATCTGGGTCAGCACAGGACAGCTTTTGTGCCGCTCACCGCTCTTACACGTTTTGCCCTGTGGTGGCACTGTACTCAACTTCTGGCTGCGCCCACCGAGCAGTTCAGGAGGCCGGACACTGGGTGGCACTGTAAGCAAATGCACGTCCCCCCTCCATTTCTGATGATGTCACTGTGTTCACTTCTTATTCCCTACTTGTCTGATTCAGTTGTTTATTTTAGTTACTTGCAGTATATAACTCTAGATGGGGTGCCGCTGTCTCGTAGTCACTGGGTTCCGGGTAAAAATCTGGACCCTGTGATCACTGTGGTCCTGTTGGGATCTCCACGTGACCTTTTTTCGTGCTTTTAAGCAGCTTAAACCATCTAACAGTTGCACTGCTTGCTAGTGGCAGAAGAAACGTGAGTCTGGACTCCTCATCCGTGGTTCTCCAGCTATGGTGGGGTGTGTACACCGGGGGTAAGTTAGCTTGAGCCATAACACCCCAACATCCAGTGGATCTAAACATCACAGCAGATCCTCCAGTTCTTCATGGCCCTGTTTGGGCATCAGTATTTGACCACACTTTAAGGCACAATGAAAGAGTGCAAACCTGAAGACCTCAGGCTGTTGTGTTAAATATAGCAGGAACTGTGCGGCTCATTGTCACCGCAGGTTCCTCAAATGGAACTTCAAGTTCAACTTTCCTCCTCCAGGGAGCAGAGAATTACGGTGCTCAGGACGTAGCATTGAACCAACAAACGTGATTCTGGTCAAACACCCGAAGGAAAAGACTTCTACAGCACTATCTTGATTGTCTGTGGTTTAGGGAGGTCAAGATGAACCCTGTGAAGAAGCCTTGTCAAGCAATAAGAAAGATGAGTCCTATAAGTCTTGGTTGGCTTAAGGGTCGTCAGTGATTCTGCGACGCACATAACTGCCAAACACATCCATGGGTGGTCATCACACCACAAGTTCACGTAACAAATTTACCCTTCTGTGGATTTTTTGGTTGGATTTTTGTCCCTTAACAGGTGAATCCCTTACGTGGGTCACTGTGTAACCCTGTCACTGGCGACTGTTTGGCGCACTGGAGCGACAGCCCCCCTGCTGACAGCGTCAGCTTCAACGGTCGAGCATATGAGAGGACAGCAGTAAAGAATGGGAGCGAGGAGAGGGAGAGAGAGGGAGAGTGGCACAGCAAAAGGACACGCCTGGGGAGAGATCCACAGATATGGCCTGAAAGCACGTCTACGGTTGGGCCTGTACTTTGTGCTCGTTCTAAAGACTCGCTCGAAAAAAGGAACGACACAAATATTATGGAGGGAAAAAAAAATCTTTCTGTTCTTCCTCTGAGCCAGAGAGGTCGGCTGCAATGCTTCCTTCTCCTCCAGCTCACCTCTGCTCTCCTTTCCCTCCCTCGCTCCCTCCCTCGCTCCCTCGCTCCCTCCCTCTGTTTGCAGATTAAACGGGCGCGCGGCCAGTTTTTCATATTTCCTGGCAGCCAAGGGGCCAGCCAACTTCCTGGAGGGGAGGGGCCTGCAGAAAGGTTACATTTGCACAATGTGCCTATGGAAAAACACAGAGGCAGGGCAGGCGGGCGGGTAGTTGGGAGGGAGCGGGGGACCGGGCTGGGGGGGACCAGAGAGTTACAGCGCGGGAGGGAACAGCTCGGCTAAACTAAACCGCTCCAGCGCCGTGCTCTGTCAGGGTAATGGAAAAAGGCCTCTAGGGGAACATCGAGCTGGCCTGAGTGTCAGGTTACGCTTCTTCATTACAGGGCCCTTTCCCCCCTCCCTCTCTCCCTCCCTCCCTCCCTCGCGCCTGTCTCTTCTGTCTCCGTCTGGGGCGACATGAAAGGGGCTTGTGGGGAGACCCACTTCCAGAGGTCCGTTCTGATGTGGGAAGGTGTGCAGTCGGGCTGGGCCGGATGTTGGGACCGCGCTGGCGCAGGGGTGGGGAGGGGTTAAAATCATGAGTGCACGCAGATGGACACACGCGCGCCGCTTCGGTCGACCCGGCCGCTTTGGACGCGCCCTTTCGGTCCCACGTCCATTTTTTTATTCCATTCCTCCCCCCCTGCTCTTCCTCCAACCCCGGTCCCCGGACATCCGCACACCCCCATCGCACACCAAACAATTCAAGAGTTTTCGTTTCCGGCAGCTGGACAGTAACGTCCGAGCAATATTGGGACGGTGTGACTCTGTGCATTTTTTAATTTCTTCTGGAAGCTTGCGTGTAATTTCAGAATAAGTTAGTTTGGAGCAATGCAATCCTCGGCATGTGCTGCACTCGACTCACCGCTCTGCTGGAGGGGCCCGTCAGAGGAGGCCTTCTGTGAAGAGCAAGTGAAACCGTAATGCATGTCCCTTCTTCTCTGGGACGTTTTGCCATGGCTGAGTCAGCGAAGACCTGCCTCAGTTATGTTGCACCGCAAGATTCTTTCCCTCAACCATCCTGACCCCTGAAACACAGCCAAAAGCCTCGAAAAATCAAGGTGCCGCTGAGCCTGGGTTTACCTGTCTCTGGGTCTGTGACATGCTGGGTGTTTGGGGACTGACCAGGCGTGACACAGTACAGCTTGGACTTACGGAGGGTTTTTATTAGCCATGAAATGAAAAAAAAAACATAATAAAACACGAAACAGGATCTTTGACCAGCATCTGCATGTACACCGATCTGAGTGTGGATGCGGGTGCATGCATGTCCTCTCACAGTCCTTCTGAACACTACGGCCACAAGTCAGATGCAACCGGTCGGCCACAATGTTATAATGTCTTCGTTTTTTTTTTTACATATAGCCGTGGAATTTCCATATGCGTTGTTATTACAGATATACTGTCTTCATTTCACTCACACCCAAAGAATGACCATATGTGTTATTATTGTAGTTGCTTAGCAAACACTTTTAAACTAACTGAGTGACTTAACACAGCTTGCAGTTTTGAGGAGCACTTGTTTGCACAGCTGGATATTTCAGGAAAGCAATTCAAATTGCGAACCTCAAGAGTCCAAGGGCAGAGCCCGCGATCCCCGACTCCTCGGCCTGTTTAACAAAATCCGACCTGTTTTGCTGGAGAGTTTGAGCTTATCGCATGCGGACGATTTTGTTTCATCCTCACCGAAGGCGAAAGGCCACCCCCCACGCTCACTCTTGGACCCTGCAACCCTGGCTGTGCGATTTCACAACCACTCCCCACACCCTGGCCACTCATTCCATCGGCATGGCCTCCTTTCATAAGCGCGGTTTCCCTTGCACATCAGGTTTCTGCCTCTGAAGTACGAGGTTCTTCAGACCCAAAGCCCCCCGCTGTACTTTTTGCCTCGATTAGGTTATAACTTTATTAACCCACATAAGGTTTGATTAGTTTATACGTAGCTTTCTGTGGCTCGCATTGCATGTACATTTATTTATTTAGCTGGTGCTTTTGTTCAAAGTGCAACGCTTAATAAAAGGAGCTAATAAAACACCCCAGGTATACAAGGGATTACAGATAGATAGATAGATAGACAGATGGACAGAACTGCATAAGGATACAGCAGCACACATCCAGTAATTCATGAAATACAACATACCCATAAAGACAGAGCAAATAAGAGGTTGTGGCTGAAAGGACAGTAACACAGTAAATTAATAAAGCAGACATGACAGTGAGCAATTTTTTAAAAAAATGGACAAAAAAGCAAATAAAGAATTAAAAAATATATTACTGTCAGCTCAGTTCCACTTTTGACGTAAGCCCTGAGTTCACCAGCTCGTACTGGGGCGTCAGCGTGTTTTCTGGGACGTTTGGAAAAGCTCACAGTGGCAAGTGTAGGTTGACGACCACAGCGCCACCTTCTGTCCTAGATGGGTAAAGGCTGGCAGGGATGGCAGCTGAGCAAAAGAAATGATAAGAGTCTGTGGAGGGAGCAAAAAGGGAGCAAAAACAGTGGGCGCGTGGAGGCCGTCCATCCAGAAGAGCTGTTCTCAAAGAACTTAAAGCAAATCTCTTCAGCACCGCCCTCTCCTCTCTTATTTTAATCTGTTTTTAATGGAGAGAAGATGAGAACTCTCTTCTAACCTCGCTCTCTTTCCTCTTCTGTGTGTGTGTGTGTGTGTGTGTGTGTGTGTGTGTGTGTGTGTGTGTGTGAGACTCGCACCAGACGGTGTCTAGACCGAGGCAATTACAGACAAGACTGTGCTCATGAGCTCAGAGAAGAGACAGAGCAAACTCAGTATAACACAGAAGGGAAGAGAGGAAGGGGATGATGGGGATGGGGGAGGGTTCAGCCTGGGGTCACCTGCACTGTTTATGAACCCTCATTAGGTGAAGGGGGGGGGGGGGGGGTCACCATTCATTTATTTCTGCATTTACCGTGTCGCTCTGTTTCCTAGTTAATATGGCTGGAAACACAGGCTCTGCTAACCTTCGGAGGACTGAGAAAATGAGGTAGGAGGAGGGTTTGAAGATGGGTAGGGTAAGTGTCAAGTCAAAGTCAGAGTACGGGAGAGTGTTTAAGTGGTTTACTGTTGCCTCCTGCCACATGAACACAGGGACATGCATGCAAAGCGCCATATGGATGGAGTGGAACCCGAACCCCAGATCTGAAACCCTAGCCCATTAGCTGTGTGGCAGCAGTGTCACCCGCTGCACCACTGGCTGCCAGAACCCAAATGTATTAATGCATTATAATGTTTGTAATGTTCTTGCTCCTCTCATGGTTTGTTGGCTTGTTGCAGTGCGAGGGCCTGTGCGCATCAGTGATGCTGTCAGTTAAGCTCGTGGTAGGTAGATTATCTGCTGGCAGGGTCTCCCATGGTGGACAGGTGTCAGCTGAGGTGCCAGACTAAGACAAACCGCTGGGCAACAGCAGTATCTACGTGGAGGAAAGGCCTGGCAATCTACTGTCGTGTCTGGCCATAACTTGGATAGTTGTGACCAAATGAAATATTTGTTGCCTGGAAGATGAGCCCCTCAGGTTAGAAGGTAGTCAACAGATTATTGGAGAAGAGCCAGAAGACCCTTCAGAGTAGCGACAAGATGTATGACGCAGTTGGAGAAAAGCCCTTGGGACCTTCAATTGCTAATGTTCCTTAGTGTGAAACAAGGGTCAGAAGGTGCAAAGATTTGTTACATATTGGGATATGGAACGTGCGGCATATGAACTAAGGAAAACTTGATGTAGTCAGGAAGGAAGTGGACTGTGGTGAACTTGACGTACTGGGTGTCAGCAAATTGAAGTGGACTAGATCTGGACACCAGTCTCATGGGCTCCATGATCTACTATGTCATCCACAATAGATACACAAGAAACGACGTAGTATTCATAATCGCAAATAAAAGCACCAGCAACTGATACAGAAGAAGAGCTACTTGATCAGTTCTATGAGCACGTATAGTGTGCGCAACTAGGATGTGCTGGTAGTCATGAATGACTGGAAGCATACAAGATGACCAAGTGGTTGGGAAACATGGACTTCTAATCAGGAACAAGGCTGGACAATGTTTAGTTGACTTCTGTAGGACCAACAACTTCTTTGTGTCAAATACCTTTTTCCAGCAACACAAGCAAAGACTATATACGTGGACCTGACCTAATGGTTTGTATGGAAACCAGATAGACTACATTTGCGGAAGCCATGGATGGAAAAGCTCAATAACATCATCAAAAACCACACCTAGAGAAAACTGTGGTACACAAACTACCTGTATGCACATGCATCGCAGTTCCAAAAGATGATCTTCATAGTATAACACCTGAATTCAAGAATTGCCTGAAAAATTGTTTTCCCACATTGAGCATTGATGGCAGAACACCAGAAGAGTTGTGCGCAATGAAGAAGGAAGTCGTGCTCAAAAAGTTTGGAAAGTAATAAAGTGAAAAGGCAAAAGCGACCCAAGTGGATGACCGAGGAGACTCTGAAAATTGTCCAGGAACAAAGGGAAGTTAAGGTCAGAGGGGAAAGAGAAAAAGTCGAGAAGCTCAAATGAGCTTTGCAACGTGCCGCAGGCGAGACAAAGAAAAATACTACAATGACACATGTGAGGAAATTGAAGCAAAAATAACCAAGGAGAGGACAAGATCGGCTTTCTTAGAACTATGAGAATTGAAAAAAAAAATCCAGCCTAGAATTGGGATGGTAAAAGATTCCACAGGAGCCATGCTGAACGAAGCTGAGAAGGTCAGAGAAAGATGGAGTGAATACACCGAATCACTATGTCAGAAAGATCATGTGGTTTAACAACTGTATCGACCCATATCTTATGATTGTGAATCGATGGTGGTGAAAGAAGAGGATGAAGCAGCACTGAGAGCTCTACCAAAGATTCAGTGAAGAATTTCCAATGGTAAGATGGCCATGAAGGAACTAGACAAGATCCCGAAGAGCAGAAATGTTTCCAGATACACAAAGAATCAACTTGTTTGGGTGTTGGTATTCTAAACAACGTCTTATGGATGTGATGGCTGGTCAATCAGAAAAAAAGACTGAAAAAAATGGACACCTTTGAAGTATGGGGCTGATAGAAACTACTACGTGTATCATGGACCTCCCACAGAATGAATAAATCGATATTGGATGACATGAAACCCAGGCTCACTTTGGAAGCCCAAATGACAAGAACCTGACTTTTTTACCTTGGCCATGTTATGCGGAGGAAAGGATCATCAGAGGAAGAGATTGTGCTTCACAAGACAGAAGGTCAACGGAAAAGTGGAAGACCAGCAATGAGATGTTCAACACAATAATGATCTATACGAATTAAACATTAGCAGCACTAAGCCGACTAACTGAAGACCGCAAATCATATCGGGCGACTATCCAAAGGGTCGCCTTGAGTCAAAAACAACTCGAGGGTACCTAACAACAACAACAACAACAACGTGTCTGGCATTCAATTTCAGACATGTTTCTGCTGTCAGCAGAATCCTTGTAAAAAAAAAAAAAAAAGATTAATGTTTAGTTAAATCATAAGCTCTACATTAGTCTTTATTTGCATATTCTGAAAAGTTCAAAAGAGATGCACTTAATGAGTTTTTTTGATAACAAACTCAATCAGGCTTCTTTTTAACCCTCGGTGGCTTCTCACAAAGGACACAGAGGACTGCAGTCAATCGCTGAAGTTCAGCTGGTGGGAAAGATGTGTGACCAGATACTTGGTCACCTAATTGAACGGGGACATAATGGTTAACCCTACTCACATAAACTGATGATTCTTAGTGGGGAAAAAATGGATTTCTGATCAGGCAAAAAGCACTCCTGGAAAGATGTGGTGGTTGGAGGTTAAACCCGGGGCTCTGAATTTTGACTGAAAGTTGCTTTCCATCCTCTTCTTCTGACCAGGACGAGTAAAGAAACTGACTACTTTTATTTAAAATGTCAGTTCCCAGGCAGCCTCTCCTCTCCACACTCTGGGGAAGCAGAGCTCCGAGGTTCCTCTCGACTGACTAACCAGCACCTCTCGCAGATAGTCAACAGCCAACGTGGACCCCTACCCCACGTTCTCCCACCATCTTCCTTCCTCTCTGTCGCTCTTCAGCTTTTGCCAGTACTTTGTCTGTTTCGGCTGGCGCTTTTCCCCAAAATGAAACACAATTTTAAGCTTCTATCAAGGGTTTTCCCATTTATACCTGGGTAAGTTATTACTACATGAATTCAGGGTAAGTATGAAGCTCATGATAAACTGCAGCAGGAGATGGGATTCAAACCCAGGTACTGTCAGTGTGAAATGAAAGATAGAACAACTACAACTTGCTTCCCTTCCCTTCCTTTCTTCCCCTTTATCTTTCCCTCACTACCTCATTCTCTTTGTCTCTTTCTGTGACTGTTCCTCATCCTCCCATCCCTCTCAAATCTCTGCCTCACTCTCTCCCTCCCTCTCCCCCCTTTTCCATGTAAGACTGGACAACTGTTTTCTGAGGGGCAGTTGGTTGGGTCTCAAAAAAAGACACTGTGGGTGCATTTATATGAAGGCAGGAGTCTGAATATAGTTTGATGTTAGTTTTTTTACGGTGTAGAAAACGTGCATTTTGAGAAAGAGTGGGGCGTTAAACACGTATTATTCCCTATAGTGGGAAAGCAAATATTTTTCCATTTTGTTTGTATGTGCTCAAGCAAAGCAGTGGCGGCACAAACTACTTTCCGATGTTTCTTCTGGCAGTTTCGCGCTGCTGATTTTTCATGATTTTCTGGAGGGGAGGCGTCCATGTGTGGCCGTAACTGTCGGAGAACTCGACAGTAAAGATGCATTAAAAGTTCTGTCCTCCCCTCGCTTCTCTCCCTCTCCCTCCATCTCTCACTATAACCTCTGTGGCTGTGCACTCCCACACACACACACACACACACACACCCTGACGTGGACACGCAGAGACAGCTGCGTGTGTGTGTGTGACTGTGCAGCCTGCAGACGGTGCCGGGCTCCCGTTGCCACAGACGGGGTGACTTCACTGGGGAAAAATGTGTTCCTCTCCCTCCCTCTGCCTCACTCCCAGGGCTGCTGCTCACAGTCTCGCCTTCCTCGCTCTACCTCACTGCTCCTCTCCGCTCGGCTACAGATGCATCTCTCTGTGCTTCATATGGGAACGTGGGAGGTTCTGCACTTCAACAATCAGTGTAAGACAGAATACAGAGGCACTGATTTTCACTTCAAGCACTGCTTCCGGGGGACACGGTTGGCCTCGGTGGCCACTCTCCACGACCTGTTTCGACCACGGGGCACCCATGTAAAATACAGTAGGGTCCGTAGCCGTGATCTCCCAGAATTTAACCCTCCAGTCTAGTTCATTGACTCGTGGGGTATCCTGGCCATTTCCCAGCACCCCCGGTGCCGCTTTGTGGCCTAATTCCTGCTTCGTTGGTCATCTTCCCCAAAGGCAGCCTTATCCTTGTCCTGCGCAGGCCTACACTTCATCCGCAACCATTCTGGCCCCCAGTATCCCTGCCCTGCCCGCTTTTGTTCCATCATAAAAGCAGAGCAGAAACCCAGTATGAAAACAACTTCCTCGCTGCTTCCGTGTAGCTGCTGCACAACACTGCAAACACACTTATGTTTTTTTTTCTTCCTGGATTATCTAGGTTATTGTAAACCACCCCAGCCCTCTTGCCCAACATATGACCCATCGCAGACGAGAACTTCCCCAGTAGGTTTTTCGACTACGTCGGAAACTAGATCCCACTTTGACGAGATTCGATGTACAGCGCCTACAACCGTTGCGGTTAACCCCCCCGAAGAGGCTGGGTGTTTCGAAGGAAACTTGTATTGACTTTGTAGGCTATTCAGCAGTTTGAAAGCATCTGCTGACCAACTCAGTGGCCAATAAATATGAACACAGCTATGGAATTGGGGCTCCTGAATGTGGCAGATTCTTACAGCAAAGGGCTGTCATGGTTACCTTTTCATTTCACTTTGTATTTGTCAAATAAAACCCAAATCCATTCCTACCATAGAAAATCAAGGCAGCACAATACTTTTCTTTTCAGTGAGGATTTTCAAAGCTTTGCCATTTTTGTTCTGTCCAGTCATCTGTGTTTTTTTCAGTTTGGCCTTGGATTTTTGTAATTTACAAGTGTCTAGTTAAGCCCTTAACAAGGTGCAGTTAGGCAGTTATGCTGTGATTTAATAGAAACAGATCTGAAGTACTTGACATGCTGTTGAGCGTCAGCATCTGAAGGCAGTGTGGATCAGGCCAGATGGAGCACCTCAGGCCATCTACCTTCTTCTCGGATGACTGTGAACCCCCAGTGGTGGATCTGCAGGCCTCTTACTGGGACCAACCAGTTGATGCTTCGAAGTGGTACTGGTGGGTCTCTTTATATCCTCGCTCAGTGTTCCACACATGCGCAACTGTTTACGTGTGTTTCTTTAGTGTGCCTTTGTACTACATATCCAACGTGTCTGTCTAATAAAAGGAGATCCCCAGCTCAATCCCTCAAGATTATAGGGCTTTCATACTTGTCTGGCAATTAGATTATGGAACTCAGCAGTGTGTTGCCTAAAAGATGTAAGCAGACACATCAAAAAAGTTGGAGTCCATATTGCACAGGTAGCACAGCTGTTGGCTTGTTATTGAAGGACATACAGTACTGTGCAAAAGTCTTATGCACCTGTGGGAAAAATGCTATAAAGTGAAGATGGTTCCAGAAATATGCCAGGAATACTTATTAATCAATAAACCTTCTAAAAAGTGCAGTAGACAAAAAAAAAACCTCAATCAGATCAATATTTGGTGGGACCACCCTTTGCCTTTAAAATACCATCAATTCTCTTATGCAAACTTGCATGCAGTTTAAGGCGGAGGTTGGTAGGTTCTTCCAAACATTTTGAGGACCTGGCCACAGTTCTTCTGCACGCTTTGACTGTCTCTGCATGTCCTCCCAGACTGACTCGATCATGTTGAGATCAGGGCTCTGTGGGGACCAGACCATCTGTTGCAGGATTCCTTCTTCTTGCTCGAGATAGTTGTGTATGACTGAGATTGGGTGTTTGAGGTCATTCTCAGGCTGCACAATGAATTTGGGACCAACCAGAAACCTCCCCGATGGTAGATAAGAATCTACCTGTACTTCTCAACAGGCATTGAATTTGCATGACTAACACTTTTGCACAGTACTGTAGGTTTGAATCCCAGGCCCCTGCTGTAGTACCACTGATCGACATACTATCAAAAATGTATCTCTTTTCAGCATCAATATGTTCAATTTCAGTATTTCTGATTTTGAGCTGGAGCTAAGAAATGTATATTGTACTGGCGTGGCAGTGAAGTCCTCACAAGTGTAGGAAACTATAAGTTTGAGTCCTTAGGGGGTCTCCTCGAGTAAACAGGTGCCAGGTGGTGAGGAGAAAGAGAGAGAGAGAGAAAAACAGGTGGGTCATCCAGGTGGACGTTCAGCAGAAAGGAGAGTCCTGAGTTTTTCTCCAGCATGATACGCATTTTCCTCAGTAAGACAAGAATCACTGAGAGCCAGGAGTTCTTCTCACTTACTTAATGTGGCTCAGCTCCTTTCCTCAGAAATACCATGGTAATAATCCAGCAAAACAGAACGCTTCGTCCGAACATGCTTGTTGGCAGGAAACCCAAAGCTTGAAGTGTGGAGGAGGAGAGAAAGGAACTGCCCCCCCCCACCACAATTCTGTATTGCTGTATGGCTCAGAAAGTCGGCTGACTAACGCGCCACAGTTTTGCTCGTAAATGCGTGCAGTCTCCTTTTGTGTCAGTGGCTTTGGATTACTGGACTTATTTTAAGTTATTACCGCGCGTTTTGTTAATAAAGCATGAGATTCTGCGCGGTGCATTACTGCTCGGCAAGTAGGGGTTACGCTGCTACACGTTGGGCGGCACAAGTTCACTTTTGAGTCCGTGATCTAATAGGATATCCCACCATAGTATTCTTGCAAGGACATGAATTGAATCTTTTTTAAAGGATGATTAAAGTCTACTCACTTAACCTATCCAGAACAGTAATTGTGTTGACATGTACACAGTCTGCAAAGAAGGCGCTATTATTTATGGCAGAGTAATTGGATTAATACCCTATTAAAGAGAAAAAATACTTTGCTTCATCAAGGATGAGGTAGGTGAGCCGTTCTGTTTTGGCGCAGACAACAAAAGTGAAGGTAACACTTACCTGGCTAGGAATGAAATAAATGGCCATTATGTACATAACATATCCCTGGCATGACAGAAGGTTAAGTGGGGTGATCAAAAGAGGGTTTGTGTTAAAAAAGAAAAGAAAAAACGTGAACACGTTGGTTTTGAGCCACAGTCTGCCTGGTGTGGAGTTGACAACGTGATGTGCTGCTGAGCTCGATGGCAGCACTTGTCCATTGAAATGGGTGTGGTGTTGAGGGTTCAAGGTTGTCTATCACCGTGTGGAACCCTCCCAACCGTGGCCAACCCTGGCAGCCAACCGGAGGACCACGCTCACACAGCTCATCCTTGAGCTCTGCAAAGTGTGTGGAGGCTGGAGGTGGTCTTGCTTTGCACATCACTAAACATTCATTGATACGGAACCAACACTGGCGTAACCTGGGTGGTATCTGACAACTTAGTGGCGGATTGAGACAGACATTTGGCCACGTGGTCAGGTGTTGTGTTGTTGCATCCAAAATAGGTCTGGAGGCCAGGTCTACACTTTGCCCTCTTTGTGCTCCCATGTTATCTCCTTCCCACAGACTCTGGCTGCCCTGGACCTCTGACTCAGCCAATTACTGAGGATCGTCTGGTTGGAATATCTCCGGAGAAACCATCTGCCTTGTTTCAGTGCTAGCTGATCTCTCTCGCTCTTGTTCCTTCTTCAAACCCTGGAGGATAAAGCCACACCAAGTGAGTAAGGCATCTCCAGCCAGCCTGGAACATCATAGCTTCATGTGTGTATCAAATTTTGACAAACTATCAAACACCTTAGCTCATTCCCCGTTCCAGATAGAAGAGTACCGCTGCCTTGACAAGTGTATGTTCACACTTGAAAGCACCCATATAACACTTCAAAGGAGTTACCCATAACAAAAACTCAGAACTACAACCAAGACACACTTGTGAGGACTTGTTCACAAATTCCTTTTCACAAAGAGATGTTGGCGAATGTATGTAAATACTCATTACTTGTGTATAGAAACATGAATGAGTGGTGGAAGTGCCATCGGCCCACATCCTTCTCCACATTTTTGCACTTCCTTGCTGGTCCAAGTTTGTTGCGTATTATTGTTGCTTCTTAGAGAAAGATTCCAGACCTCACACTGGGATTCCTGAGCACTTCCATCTATGTCCTGCTCTGAACCCCCACATGTTCAGTGCCTGAACCACATCTGGCCATTCTTCTCAGCTAGTTGTAGGAGCTGCTTCTCA
This sequence comes from Arapaima gigas, assembly GCA_900497675.1. NCBI lineage: Eukaryota > Metazoa > Chordata > Actinopteri > Osteoglossiformes > Osteoglossidae > Arapaima > Arapaima gigas. The sequence continues at coordinate 922,002 of UFQX01000472.1, read as the reverse complement.
ACTCCATGGTTTTTTTAGACAGTCAGGCTCTTTACCTTGCAGACTGGATTGGAAATCTCAACTTTCCCTAGTGTATCCAAAATTTCTTTTGAGTTTTCACCTTAACCCCAGAGTTGCAAGGGCAGAGGTAGATCTGTCTGTAAACTGAGATCTTTATGCAAATACTAAGATGCTTTAAAATGAGGACAGATAAACCCACACAACTCTAACACAACTAGCAAAGCCGAATGATGATGTGTTATGCTAAACACTAGAAAGAGACCAGATCCCTCCTGAATGGCTTATCTATGGCTTGTCAAAAGTTTTTCAGAGTAATATAAACGAACCTTAATTCAGATGCTTAGAACGGTGTTTATCTTAGAAGTTTTGGTATGGGACCCCACCACATGTTCTTCAGATTAAAATATGTCAGCCTGTCCCCATTGTTGCTCGAGACTTAACATTTTCTTTTCTACAGCCAGTGCTACTGCTACTGGCCCCTATCAAATTTGTCATCAAATATGTTTGCCCAGCTCAAGATTTTGCGACCAGCTATAGGAACAGCGCTGCGGATGGTTCCAGAACTCCTCCCACCTCTCCATTAGTAACTCCATTGCACGACATCATGGATGATTTCCTTCCTGGGTTGGTTGGCCGTTGACTCCACATCAAGGAGGACTTTGAAGCATGACAGGACTATATGGGTTCATTTTTAAAATAATTTTTTAATATATAGCTTCATTTTAACATGGAAATAAATCAGAAACGCTGTGCTGACTGGTTAGCCTCCGCAAAGGAAAAATATCTTTAATCTATTTGGATAGCGAACATCTGATTTGCATGTTTGTGTCTACAATACAGAGGAACCGTTTTAAATATTAGCAAGTGCGTCTTAACTGTGTTAAAGGCCCTCAATCTAATGAGAGCCTTAAATTCCGTCTCACCTGGTATCCAGAATGGAAGTACCAGAAACTAGAGCTGCCAAGCATCCAGCCATGCTGTGCAACTGCCTTCTCCTGGTGTGGTCTTGTGTTTCTGTGGCCTAAGAATCTTTGTCTAAAAACATGGATCCAACAATCCACTGTCCCAGATCAGGCTGAGGAGGCTGTTCATCTCAACCTTTTTATTCTTGGGAAACCTCATATCTCCCCTAGATGGCTGGTATCCCAAAATGACTATGTAATCACCAGGCACATGGATGAGCTGCATTTGAAAACTGGCTTGGAGAAGCCAAATGTTTGGAGAAACCACTGTCCAGCAACCAATGGATCCTAGTTTAAGTCCCACCCAAGGTGCTCATCTTGAATAGATGCAGTAAAAATGACCCAAAAAGTATAAATGGGTAAACGACTGTGAACAGCTTCATGTATGAACTTAACATTGTAAGTTGGAGAAGATGTCAACTACCTGAACACTACATCAAGAACAACAGCACTGGTGGTGACCTGTGGGGTATATCAGCTTCCACTGCAAGTAACCTCAATACATATTGATAAGGAAAGAAAAATATGGGCAAAAAAGCTCCAAAACTGAAAGGAAACACAAAAAAATGAGCAGATACCCCTGAGGTAACTTAAAACCTGTTTGCCGGGCTGTCTAAGAGAGTGCCAGAAAAGTGGCAATATTGCCCTTCCACCAAGCGGCGCCTTGACTTTTGCCGGCAATAAAAAAAGCCACGCTGAGAGCGAGGCGGTCTGTCTTGAAGACTTCCTGCATGCCGGAGCTATTTTTCTCGCAGAGTCCCCGGTATGTTGGCATGTTCAAGGACGCCAGTGCTGTGAATAACAGTCTGAACAGGAGAACACAGCTAAAAATGAACACAGACATATTAAATGCCCCAAACACCAAGAGATAATCTGGAGAAATATACCCTCTGGGTTTTTGTTCAGTTGGGTTGCCACCCGGAGCAACTTTGGACTTCCACGGATATAGCAAGGTGCTTGTCACTGAAGATAAATTCAGGGTCTTGTTCAGCACGGTACAGCAGCAGGTCTCTTCCAGAGACTTGACCCCACAACCTTTCAGTTTCAATGCTGCGAAGGCTGACACTCCCTTCATTACGTTGCCGCGTCACGAACTGCAGCCAAAGGCCACCGTCAAACGTACCGTTTGGGCCACATGTCACCCTCTTCGGCCCGATTTCTAGTTCAGCTCGTCGGGTTCCGCGCCGTTCTGCGCAAACAGTTAACGCCGACTCGGCGCCTTGCCTTCGAATGCCGCTCTCTCTTCTGCGCCGGAAAATCTAATCCATTTGCCATGCGTGGAAAAAAACATGGTAAAAAAAGCAAACTGACTTTAATCTGCGATCCCTACAACTAGAGTTTAATGTCTGTTTGTACTTTTTCGTGGGGGCCTGTCACACGGAAAGATAACAAAACCAAACGGTAACGTGCTTGTCTTCCTTTTAGTGAACAGTGGTTAAAAAAAAGGAGGGTGGGGTGGGGTGGGGGGGTAAGAGCGGAACACTGGTGTAATTTGCTCCGGCGAAATAAAGGCCGGTGATAAAATGTTTAATCTGCCTGGTCCTCTGTGCTGCCTTTGAAATAACGGCCTCTTCTCTGCTAAACTCAAACACACGCAAGCGCGCGCGCGCGCACACACACACACACACACACACACACACACACACACACACACACAGAACGACACACATAACTGCACCCCCCCTTCCCCCTCCCCCCTTCACCTCCTCCTTGTGCTGGGCTTCTATAATTCAGATCCTGTCAGGCTTGTTCCAGACTGCTGGCGCCAGTCTCTCTCTCACCAGGCAAAAAAAAGCACGAGCGAGCGAGCGAGAGGGAGAGAGAGACAAGGGGAGAGAAAAAAAAATCGAAAGAAAAAAATTTCTCTCTTTCAGGGACAAAACTGGTGGAGCCACACAGAGGTGGAGGAGAGGAGAAGGAGTTTCGCAGCACCACACAGCCTCCGCTTCTTCTTTCTCGATATTTCCCCGGCAATTTCTCTCGGTCTCCCTCTCCCCTCTTGGCTCATCTCTCCGTCTGTCCGCTTGTGCGTTCCCCTTCCCATCCTTTCCCATCTTCCCTCCTCGCCAAGGCAGATAGATGCCGTGTCTTCACAGCGTGTTTTCGCTAAGTGCCAAAAACAGAGGCGTGCCTTCATTCTGAGATCTTGACAAATTTGTATGATTTTTTTTTGGTTCCTCAATAGGTATATTTTTCAAAAAAAAAAAAACAAATTAACAAAACAAGGAAGGGAAAGCAATGTTTGGAAGTCCAGAAACCAAAGTGCTCCTCAACATTTCCTTTAAAGCTAAAAATACACCCAAGAATGAATCCATCTATTTGTGGGCTAATGGGCAGGCTGGTCATGTGACACCTGCTCGGTGTAACGGCTGAGGACTCCAGCCCTTCACGCTGCTCCGGTCTTTGTCTGAGCGGAGGAGGTGCAAAGAGGTAAAGCGACGGCACTATGCTTGGCAAACAAACACTGCCGCACCACAGACTGGGCCTTTGGAGTGACTCATAAAATCCGCGCCATATGAGGATCTCAATTTGGACATAGGGACTCGTTTTACAAGCTAAGCCTTGTGTCGAGTTTAGTGAAGGAGATGCAGTATTGCTCTGTAGGCGTGGCTTGGGGTACCATGGGGGTCAGATGAAGAGCTCAGACTTGGGGGCGCTGAAGGACTCTGGCAGCAGGCTAGACCTATGCAGACATGACTGCAGTCCCTCGTGAACTTCGATTAAGGAGCATGGCCCCTGGCCCTTCTCCCCAGTGAGGTCCACCGTCTCAAGGGGTAATTGGAACGGAAACCTTTCAGTTCCAGATTCAGACCCATGCTCCGCCCAGATCCCCTCACCATCGACCCGGCATGCTGTTCCATGTTGGGGGTTTTCAGTCTCATCTTATCGCCCCTCCCTGCATCCTACATCCACCCCATTGTGAGTTGACTGATCACCCCACCTGCCATCAGACCAACACAGCACAGGCAAACCTTGCTTCATCATCCCTCTAGTTATGGGAATAAATCCATCCTTGGGCTTCACCTAACCCAGGATGTTTCTGGAACTGTGGGAGGTGGAGTGCTCGTAAGCATATGTCTACAGAGGGCCATTTTATTTCCATGCACAGGATCTCAATGTGTTGATCTACTTTTTGCTAAGAACTTGAGATTATCTAACAAATTGCGATTGACATAATCCGAAGCTGTTAGCCAAATCCCCTCCAAACTTCACTGTTTGCGAATTATTGCCCCGTTATATGCAGGTAAAGATTAGATTTTAGTAGACAAACAAATATGGCTGAGCCCTGGTATCCTTCTAAGGACCGACCTCTTGGCCACCTGGTCTTTAGATCAAACTGGTATCTGCTTTTGCGATGCTGGGATGAGGGCGAATTTGGTAAGTATAATTTTGAGGGAAGCTTCGTGACTGTTGAAGCACCATGGCGCCAGCATTTGTGTTGCCCAAATTCTGCTTGGGACATTTCCAGCTCACATTTATCAGCCGTCAGGTCACACTGAAAAATTTATTTGGGAACCAGTGGAAAGACCTGAGTTTGCATTTCTATTGTGTCTGAATGTTTTCACCGAGGAAAAAAAATTGACAGGCTTCAAGAGACTGTTTAGGCAGGCAATATAGACTGGAGTCCTCCAGTAACAGATCTTGATACCACTGGGCTGAAGTGTTAGAAGCAACAGAAGAGAGTGTTGATTTGAACGGAGGGATTGGTTGTTGGTTGGATGGAGTAGAGAAGTTGGCAGCAGACATCCACCCATCCTAGAACCTACAGTGCTGGAGGCCTGGGGGAGGGTCTGGGTTCCATCTGCACCTGCTGCAAACCGGATCTCCTCAGACTTCTGCCTCCGCACACCATTTGCATACTGGGCACCCACAGGAAGTCCCTCAGAGGGGCTGTGTCCTGTCTGACAGATGTCTGGGGGAGGGCTGGCAGCCCACCTCTAATTTAATCTTTCTTTCTTTGTTTTGCTTTCTTTTTAACACTCTTGTTTTTTTTCAACCAGTATGGAGACGACGTGTCCGTCAAAGTGCTTTTACAGGAGTTGGTCAGCAGCCAGGGCTACCTGGTGGACAGCTGTGTGGGGGGATGGAGGCTCTGGACAGTGAGAGGTCTGCTGTTGCAAAGAGGAAGGACTACTGTTTACCTACCATTTGGAGGAAAGGTCTCCGTCCACTAGGGAAAGACTGTAGCAAAGAATCCTGCACGAGGTAAGGAGTGTGTAGTGTGTTGAGCTTGTTTCACACATCACACCGATCAGTGCTTCACAGCTGCTCTCGAAACCATCTGACAAATTAGGGGGCTGAACTTGGGTCCACCTTGCAGGTTCAAGCCCTTGGAATTGTCCTGCTGTTGTACCCTTAAGATGAGCACCTATGCTAGTCTAGTGAATTATCCAGCTGTGTAAATGATACCATACTTTTGTGCCACATCATAGCATTAACAGATCTGCTGGGTCTGAAGAATGACTCCATCACCCAGATCTTCTTAACTTTTTTCTGTCTTCTGAGTTTGACCGAGGGGTATAAATTCCTGTAGTTCATTCATTTGCTTCCTTGCTCATACCCTCCTTCATTCTTGCTTAATTTTGACCAGCATCAGCCTGAGCCACTTCTGTGATGCTTATCCCGGCAGAATTACGTGCAGAAAACAACGATCCCGACGAAAGGCTTGAAACAGGCCAAGGCATAAGGCCACAAAAGCCAGTAGCTCATGTTATGCCAGTTGGGGTGGAGAAATCCTGCCACAGAAGTGCATATAGTTCAATCGGTGTTGCCTCCATCTTGGTTCAAGATCTTTGCCTGGAGTTGGGCAAATTTGAAATCCCCATCTATTCACAAACAACTGTCTAAATCGAAGAGTTGACACCAAAGTTTACTCGAGCTTTGTGGGGGGATAAGGAAACTGGAAGGCAATTTTCATTGGATGAACGCTCTTGATGTACCACATCTGGGGCTAAAAGAAAAGCGAGCAGAGACACCCTGGGAATCCTGAGAGGGTGAGGAAAAAAAACGGCCGAAAAGACCCGCGCTCCTCCTCGACTTTAAAAGATTGCGATCTGAAAGCGGTCGTGTAGAAATATCGATAAATGAAGTCTGTTTACAAGGGGAAAGTGAAATTCATGTTGTTTCTTCCCTCCTCTGGGTAGCTCGGCTCAATTGGAAAACGCCGGGAAGGCGCTTGACAGAACAGATTACGCTGGGGGTATGTTAAGAGAAATTACACAGCCAGTGCTCCTTACTCCAAAGATACGCCTCTATTCATTTAACTCCCAGCTTAATGGAGACGTACAAGTGGAAGATAGGAAACACTTTGTCTCGGTGCGGAGGAATGTATAATAAACTTTTTTTCCACGATGAAACGATAGTGCTGGCTTTGCCGCGATTCCTATAATGTTTAATCTGCTCGACACAGATATTTACAGATAGCTTAGCAGTCCTGCCGCACCGTGGTCGCTCCACGTGTTGAATGCAAACTAAGGCCCTTACAAAAAATCACACGTCTAAAGCGATCGCTAATGTGCGACATGCAAATAATAACAGGCCTAATGGCTGAAAGTTTTTCCGAAGTCTAAAGATACAAACTGGGGGGGGTAGGGGAGGAGCCCGGTTTCTTTCGGGACTCGTGTTCCGTTGAAACTATAAACAGGCTTCCTCCTCTGTTCTCCAACGCTCAAAACACAAAGCAGCTGGCTCGGAGCGGCGCAGAAAGTGGCGGAAAATTAACAGCGCTCTGGTTTAATTCACATGTAAAGAGCCGTTGGAGACAAAGGCGAGTGTTTGAGACGTCGTTTGCGCGTCTGCTTTTCTCTCGGAACGTCGAGCTGCCCTCCCTCATTCCCTCGGCCCGTTAGCCGGGGAGGGAGAGCGGGAAAAACAGCCCAGAATGCAGTAGCACAAAGGCAGTGCTAGCTCTCCATCGCCGGCTTACTAATCGGGGCTCTTTGTTGTGCTCCGTGCATGCCTGTCCCTGTCACATGACTCCGTTGCCATGGCGACGGAGGTCTGAGTAATCATTTGCGCAATGACCTTTATTCCCCGGGGGGGGGGGGGGGGGG
>UFQX01000472.1:837594-914942 GCA_900497675.1 Arapaima gigas | reverse complement strand
GGGGGGGGGGGGGGGGGCGGGGGGGGGGGGGGGGGGGGGGGGCAGAGGCTGGAATGAAAGCAGAGCCTGCGAGTGAGGGAGAGGGAGCGAGCGAGACACGTTGTGGGGGGAGGAGGGGTGGTGAGCAGCCGAGCGAGGCTGTAGGGACAAACAAAAAACGGGCGGAAAAAAAAAGAGAGAAAAGGCTCTCTTTTCTCTCTCGGCCGCCGAGGATCCGTTGGGTTTGCTTAGATAACGAAAAGAGGTCGCAAATTTAAAAAAAAAAGGGGGGGGGCAGAAAGGCTTCGGTGAAAAGACCAGCCGAATGGGAGGCAGAACCAGCGGGGATGGGGAAACTCGGTCCAGACCCCAGTGCCGGGGAAGGAGGGGGGCAGATAGGGCCGCGAGGAGTGACGGGGGGGCTTCTGAATTGCTGACCATCCACTCTCTCAGCAGCAGCACCCTTGAAAAGTCAGGCTTGCCGGATGAGCACAGGGTCTAGAAGGGAGACCAGCCGGACCCTCGGCGTACTTTGGTCCCTCGGTGCACCGCCTTTGCGCTGAAATAGGAACAAAGAGAAGAGAAGGCGCCACGGAGTTCAAAATTAGTTAAAAAAAACCAGGAGAAACTAAAAGCCTTTCCAACAGGGGATGTGTGCAGGCAGATTTGAAGGGATCTGTACGCACACGTACGGTTTGTGGAATTCTATCCATGTGCAACAGCAGCACCGCGTCTGCAATACTGCCACTGTGCAGCCTTTTGCTGTACCTGGACACCCCCGGTCAGTAAATAAACATGGCTGCTTCCTCCCCCGCCCTGGCGGGACTGGCTGTCGGAGAGTGCTGACCCGTAGGACGGCCGAAGCGCGGCCACAGGTCTGTGAGCCACCGCCGCAAGATAAGGACTTGTCGTCTTTGCAAAACATACTGTTAAACTTACCCTGAACTAGTACAGTAGGTCTGAGTCACGGCCTTGAATTTTAAAGGTCATACCTTCAACACCCCCCCACTGCAGCATCCATGATCAAAATACATAATCCTTAACTGATAAAATAAAAGTTCTCCTACTGTAGAAACAGGTAAATCAATGTGCTCAGTGTACAAACCTAATACATGGAAATAGCGTATGTAAGTGTTCCGGCTCTTTCCTGGCGTGTGTTCAAGAATAACATCCCTTCTGTATGGAACATGGAACCAACTGGGCGAAGCAGTGCAGCACACCGAGGGTTGAGAGCCAGGGCCGCGGCTGCGGTCACGTGATCCGCGTGCCATGCGGTGGAGATGACTGCGAGCGGGAGTTAGCGAGAAGAGCGGCGCGATGAGTCACGCAGCCACACGGACAAGGAGGGAATTACCAAAGTGTAATCATCCTGCCCCCTCTCTCCCACCCCATCCTCCTTTTTCCGCCCCCTGCGTCGCCTCTACCTCTCGGCTGGTCTCCTGTCCGAGGGGCCTTTCCTCCAACATATTGGATTGACCCCTCTTGGGCAAAAGCAGCAGTTAGAACTTCCTTTTACACATGTCTGGCAATACAGCTTTATTCCTTTATTCTTTTTTTTATTGATGTGCTTGTCTAAATGTGCTTATTTTTTATATTTGTCTTGGGGTGTCGAAGTGATCAGAGCTGCCATCACTGGCCTTGAAAAACCCAGGTATAAATCCCACCCCCTGCTGTAGCTCCCTTTACCACGGTGCTTATAAAAATAGCTATTTTAAAAGAAAATAAACCCCAGCTGTATAAATGGGTAAATCAGAGTTAGCAGTTTAATATAGTAAGTGACCTCAGAGAAACGCTTCAGTTAAATGAATAAATATAAATGTACTCATCGTGTGATTTCCAGCTATTATCCTGATTTTATCACTGTTGATGTTTTCTTTTTCTCTGTCCCCCCCCCCCCCCCCCCCCCCCCCCCCCCCCCCCCCCCCCCCCCCCCNTTTTTTTTCCTTTTTTTTTTTTTTTTTTTTTTTTTCCCCCCCCCCCCCCCATCAGTTCACCGTTGTACGCGTGTTGCTTTGGAAGAGCTTTCATTCATTCATTTATTCATTCATTCACTCTCTCGGAACGCCTCCCTTTTTAGCCACGCTGCAAATCGAGGTAGTGTTACATGTGGCGTAAAATGATTTTGCCATGAAATTAGACGGTAGTGAAACCTGATGGAATTCTAAGATGCGTTGGTGGAGCGTCGGGGTAATAATGAGAGTAATATCGCGGGTCTCGGTCCACGACGCTCCCGTTTGACTGATAATTTCACTTTGTTACAGCACATAAGGAATGTATTGCACATTTGACCATTGTGCTGAAATCAGCAGCGGCATCAACCAGGTTAAATAGGGCTTTACTTCTCACCTTGCTGGGGTAAAGGGGGAAGGGGGGGGCGACCCCACAAATTAACAGCGGGGTGCCGAAAAGAGGATAACCACGTCCGCTGTACTTTGAGGCTCCTAAACTGTTTCAAAGTTTTCTTTTGCCATATAAATGATTCCTTTCACTGGCGAAATGAATTTAGCGAGCATTCAGGAATGATAAATGAATTCAAGATAATTTAATGACTGACAGTTTCAATTAAGAGTATCTCGCCGCTGCAGGTGACGTCCCACCTGCACCCCATTACTTACAGAGAGCGAGCGCGGGATGTGGGATCCGTCGCAGCCCGCCGCAGCTGGCCCCCCGGCCAACAAAGGCCTGCGCCTATCTGCAAAGAATGAGTTTGAGAGGGAGGAAGAGTGTGTTGTGGGGGGGTGGGGGGGGTTCGTCTGTCTCCGTGTCTCATCCCCGCTGCCTGTTTAGGTGGGTCGGGCTGATGCACCTGAGTCTTTCTCTGTAACCCCACCTTGCCAAAACTCCCTCCCCAAACCCTCCTGGGTCCAGTGAAGGAAGATTAGTTCCCCGCCTGGGGGGGGTGGGCTCTCATTTAGGGGGAGGGGCCTTGGATTTTGGGTGGAGCTTATTCAGGTTTATATAGTGTGCAGCGATGTGAGGGTGAGCCTATTGGTATGTTTTCAGGCAAATGTATGGCTCTTCAAGGCTCTTCTCACACCCCCCCAGGTCCTATTCTGTGTCTCTCAACCTAAATGTTGCCCCCTCCCTTTTCATATTCTTAACGTTTATCGCATCACCCCACCCACCAATCTGAACTGATGTGACAAACATCTCCAGCGGCTCCTGAAGGGCCACCACTGAACCAGGGAGCTGCAGCGTCTAGAAGCTCAAAACACCTGTGAAAGAGGGCAACCAGGTTAAAGTGACATAGAAGTCATTGCTGCTGCCTTAAAGCTGGCAAAGGTTTTAGGTTAAAGTCCTACCTCCTCTTGCAGCACGCAAAATGACTGAGTAAAACTTTCCCAGCTGTTTTAATGAGTGCAAGTTGCTTTTGGGGAAAAACATCAGCAAAATTAATAAATGGAAATGTTGGTGCATCACATTAATGCGCAGGAACCTAACAAGACATTTGAATAACTGGGCACCAGTGCAGCGTAATGGCAGCTGAGTTCAAGCCAGAGAAAAGGCTTGTGAGTGACTTGTATTTTGTTGTGAATTATTACAGCGAGATGAGGAGATGCCCAGGCCCAGTGGGAGCAGGATCACCAAGAGCCAGGGGGTTACGAACATATGCAGGGTTCATTTTTGAACCACGGTGCCTGTCTTCCACTGAAAGGAGCCAGGTTTGAATCCCTGCTCCTGCAAGGTATGTAACCCGAACAGCCTGAACCTGACCTAACCTACAAGTCCAATACAAACCCAACATGGTAAGTCATTTTTCCAGAAGAGTGTCCATTGAATGAATGAATGAATGAATAATAATCACTTTACTGGTTACAAGAAGCTCAGGACTGAAACAGCTTCCTGAGCATTAAAACAACTGAATACTGACTTTTCTCTAAAGCAGCTTGAAACTGTCAGTTACTTGCAGTGATTTACCCACTTATGTAACTGGCAAATTTCATCTTAAGTCAATATAAAATATCTGAACAAAAGGTACTATAGCAGGAAGTGGGATTTGAACTGAAGACCTTTAAGAGCAAAGCAACACCTCTAACCACTGTGACACCCTCCTTTACACCCTGGGTTGTGACCCAACAACCCCTAAACCCTCCTGAGTAGAAGAGAACAGGGCTTCAAGCTGAAATAAACCAGGAAGGCCTGGGTACGAAGACACTGTGCATGGCGCCCCCAGCGACGGGAGGGCCGTACGAGGTGCGCGAGCAGCGCTGCTGGGGGGGGGGCACTGCTCATTGACACTGTGCGTGTGAATGGGTGTCGCTGCTGCGGCGCGACGTGGACTGGCCCACACAGAGGCCCTTTGTTCTGGCGGCTGGCGTGGCCTTTACCATGGCTGGGAACGCAGTCAGGGCCGCCGGGGAGGGGGTGGGGGGACTGTGTGTAGACAGAGTCACCGGGCGATCAGCACACTGGTCACCAGAGTGGGGACACTGGTCTCCATGGGGACCGTGCCCCTGGTTATCGTCCCCATCTCTGAATGGCAAAGTGGGTGGGGGGGCAACAATGTGTCTGAGTGTTTTCATTGGCGGCAACAGGTGGAGTAGTGATTAATGCAGCACCAGTGCACGCGGTGGACCTGGGTTTGATCCCCTACTCTTACTGTAGTGCGCTTGATCAGGGCTCTTACCCTGGACTTACCCCGTACAGTAAAAATTACCCTGCTGTAGTAATGGGTAAATCAGTGCAAGTAACTTAGGATCACAAGTAGCTTTGTGGAAAAGTGTAATAAAAATACAGATATAAACTCACGGCAAGAAATGCTCTGAGAATTTGTACCCCAACTTTACATGCCTGAGGACTGGAGGAGGGAGACGGCTACAAGGGCAAAAGAGGGAGAGAGAGGGTAAAAAAAGAAAGACCCCCCCCCCACCCACCAACTCCAATGCATCCTTTCCATCTGCCAGGTCTGGAGTTGTGGTGCCTGATCTATCCAGCAAGACCACAGCTGTTCGACCCCCCCCCCCCTTCCTTGACCCCCTGCCCTATACACACACACACACACACACACACACACACACACACACACACACACACAGTCTGAGGGATATAAAGAATGCCACGTGTCTGTTCAATGCACTCTCAATACAGCCCGCTCCCTGGACAGCTGACACTGACTGGTCCCAGCCTCCACACGTATGAATAACCCCCAGCTCTGGTGGGGTGCTGTGTGTGTGTGTGTGTGTGTGTGTGTGTGTGTGTGTGTGTGTGTGAGGGGGAGGGGAGTGGGCCAGAGACTCATTATTTCAGCCAGACACATACACTGGTGCGCAAGCACACCCCAAAAATAGTGCAGTATTGCGCAATTCCATGCAAACAAAAGGAGTGTGTATCTTTCGCAGTTGCATTCACACACACACACACACACACACACACACACACACACACACACAGGCCTCATGTTGGTAAATCAGAATCACCTCCTCCTGCATTGACTAGCAGTCCTAAAGAAGGAGTGCTGCTTACCTGTAAGTGTACAGGGTTTGGTCCAGATAACATGAACCACACATATGAGGATCCTGACTGGGTGGTCAGTAGCGGTCAGTTGCACCCCCAGTGAACCGTTCCAGTCACACACTTTGCAGTGTGTGTGGGAGACTGTCCTGTAATGGGCTGGCATCTCATGTAGGGTGTACTCTGTCTCATACCCTTTGCTTCCACAGTAGACTTTGTCCCACCAAGACCATAGAAAATGGGTTACTGAAAATTAAGGGATGCATTGTCTCCACTTCTTCTTCTTCTTCTTCTTCTTCTTCTTCTTCTTATTATTATTATTATTATTATTATGAAGTGTTTTGAGACTGTGCTGACTATAAAAAAATAAACTGAACTGAATAAAACTGCGAATAACATGAGCAGAAATGAGCCATGTCATGTTACCTTTAACCCAGGTCTGACTGTAAAGCTGGGGCTTGCACTGTGTTTGACACGCCGCTGCACTACACACCGTGTAAGTCGCGTTGTATGTATGCATTTGGGTGTAACATTGTAACATGCGCACTCTTATTGCCCCCTCTAGCCCTGACTCCTACCCACCCGCGTCCTCCTCCTCCTGTCTGTCTCTCCTGATTTTGCTGGCTTCCCGTGTTCGGGAGGGAAGCGCTGTGCTGCACCGCTGCCGCTGCCGGCCTCAGCAAAATAACATTCTATTTTCTGCCGCTTCCTGCTCGTCGTCGCTGTGTCACCATGGTTACCACGTCAGCCCGCAAAGAGGCCTGCTTCCCATCTCCGTGGCAGCTCTGTCTCCCTTCCTTGCCTTTGCTTGCTCCATCCTTTAGCCCTGTGCTCCGTTCCTCCTTTCCTGACCGCACACCTCCTTCAACACTGGTTTAGTTTCTGCGCTGTGTGCCTGTTCTCGCTTTCTTTCCACTCAGACATAGCTGCCCCAGCGCCGTCATCGTTTTTATAGTTCAGACATACCAGCCGAACACAGCATCTTCCAAAAAACAAACAATTCCAAATAAAGGCGGCATTTCGATAAGCGCTGTGCCTCTAGTCTGTACTCATTGTGTCGGTGAGAGACAACCGTTCGGGCCGCCTGGTGAATTAAACGAACATTTCTATGATGTGAAATGTTGGATGGTTGCTGTTGAAACTGTTGCCGGGGAGCTAAGCGATCGTCCTTCGAAAAGCGTGACAAAGTGAGCTAAAGTCGGATTGCTTCAGAACCCGCCCCCGGAGTGGACACTTGGCGCCTGATGGAGATTGGTTTGAACAGCCAGAGACGCAACGCTTGTTTAGACACACGGCCTGAACGCGCTGTACTCCGACGTGCCGGAATATTCCATCCACAGGCCAACTGGGAAAGCCAGGGGCTCGGAACACACATAGCTGCTGGTGTAGCATTGCAGAGATGACTTTGTAGTTAAAGGAACAGCCCCCTTGGTTAGAAGGTTATGGGTTCATGTGCCCTGGGGGGACTAATTCTATTAGAGTGACTCAAGCGAAGCTCCTGATCTAATTTTCATCTGTCAGTTTCCAACAATACAGACAGAAGTGTAAAAATTATATAAATGTGCCTCTGATAAGGACATAAGCACAACAATGGTTGGAAACATGATGTCCCAGTCACCTGATATGCAGACGTGAACAGAAGTGCTGCTGGACTCAAAAATGGTGCTTCTGAGAAAGCTAGGTTAAATGTGACATGATCATGAGATCAGCGCTGAGCTCCTGTGGTTTCCTGTTCCTTCAGAAAGAACATGATAAAGAACAACAGCCCAAGGAGATCCCCGTGTTGTGCCGGGCTATGTGCATCAGTCAAAAAAGTGCCCTGGTGGCAGACTTTACCTGCCACTTTACCTTGTTGGTGTCCAACAAAGAAAGCCATGAAATATGAGGCCATGTTTCACAGAAGAATTATCTGGTAGCTCTTGGTCAAGTCATTGATGGAAGATCCAGGAAACAGTGACAAGCCACCAAAATATTTCAGTTGCATTTCATGATTTTGACCAAATTACCAGCATTAAATTTTTTACTGAATGCTTTTGCACTGAAAATACGTAGGTTGTGTGCTGTGATAACCGGTACAAAAACAGTAGACTTCCAGCCTTCTGGTCTGGAACCAACCCCTCCACCTTAGCTGCACCGTGTTGGTTGCTGCATTGTGAAAAAGCAGAAGATCAAAGATACAACCAACACACCATTCTCAACAGTATGGCCAACGGTGTCAAAATTCCCCACAGGCCAAATCTTCTTTGTCCAGGTAGTGGCAGTTTGACCAAAGCACATCTTTCAGACAACGTTGGAGATCCCTCAGAACTGAAGGCAGAAGCCATTTCCTTGTTCAGCTCAGGAAAAATCAGACACGCTGGATTCAGTTGAGCCCCTCAAATGAAGAGCGGGAAACAATCAGAGGGCATGGTTCATCCTGACATATGTGTGCAAGCGTGTGCAAGTTTTGCACAGTTAAATGGTTGTCCTGAATTAATGGCATGTCACCAAACACTGGCCCTCTTACCCACATTGTAGCCACCCATTGTCCGCCTGCCAGGAACTCCCAGCACGTGTCAGACCTCAACGGGTCAGTCCCCGCTGGGATGTATTCATTATGGGCCACCTTGCTTTGTGTCCAAAAGAGTTTCTCTGGTTGTTACGACACCCATACGGATCGAGCCCCATTGAGCTGGCGCTATCATCATGACGCCATCATTCAGTCAGCTACATTCATGGCTTAGCAAGTGTTTGTGGACTAATTCCTGAAATGAGTTCACTTACATGACAGTAGAGTTGAGGGAAATCGACAGAGTTTTTGAACCATGGCTTCTGTGGCTGGCTAAATGGATGGAGTTGTCCTCTGCTGAAAGAATATCCGTCACTGCTTTTGCTTAAGATTTTAGTCTGTAATTCTTTACAGCTCAGTTTTCGAAGGTCAGGCTTAGCAATTATTGGACTCGGCCTACAAGTGTACTCACAGCTTTGGCTAATAGGTCGAAGGAGATATCAGAAATGGGGTCTGAGCCTCAAATAAAATCGATCAAAATGGTCCCACAGCCAGACAATAGAGGGCCAAAGGTACCTCCATTGAACCCCATGCCATTCTCTGGCCTTCAGCATGTGTGCTCAGGATGTGTTTTCTTTCCAGGAGAGAACCTGTCACAAGGTGTTTGCCCAAGGTGTGTGTGAACCCTGCTTGCTGACAAGGGCCAGATGGTAAACATCTCTTATCTCCACCATGGGTTTTCACGTTATTGGACAAGCCGAGCCTCTTTGGACTTTGTCACAGATAAATTCTAAAATATATATTTGAGTTTTATTCTGTTAAGAAAACATATGGTTTGCAAAGCCAGTGCAAGGACAGCATGCAAGAATGCAGTTGCATGGTAGTTAAAAATGTGGAGCTGCGACCAAAGGATGCAGGCTCCCAGGAGGAGCCCTGAGGTACCCGAAAGAAAGTAACAAAAGCCTAGATAAGAAAAATGTAAAATTATTGATGACATCGGATAGAAGTCTGCTGCACAACCATAATAACCACAGAGTCCAGGCTACTCATTCCTCTCTATTCAATAATTGTGTGTATTTATTAACTTTCCTCTTTACCCATGTGAGCTTCTTTCAGCCATCATGGGTACACATAAACCTGGATGTTTTTCTTGTCCTCCAGCTGACTCCCACCTCACAAGCTGAGCAGAATGCTCCCATGCACACAACCTTTACAGCGTGTGTGCGATCTGAGGGGTGTGTGGTTGTATTTCACCATACGGAGTTAGCCCCCTGGGATGGGGAGGGTTTGAGCTGCAGGGCTTTGGGGAAGAGGTATGGCCCTTTAAATCAGGCCTACTTGGCACCGCTTTCACCTCCAGGTGAGACGCAAACTGTGAACAGGCTTCTGTGGAGCCATTACTCCCTGGGACGGCCGCACCTCGGGGGCAAATCTACCTTCTGTGTGTGTGCACATGTTTGTGTGCGTTCTTTGTGTCCAACTGCAATTTCCATTTTGTGTTTATTTAATAATAGCCGTTTACCGGTGTCAGCCACTAATAGCATAGGCCTGGAAATCATAAACCGTTTTAGACTTAATTTTGGTAAGACATATCAGATCGAGACAATCTAATGTATCTATGGAACTTTAAGCATTGCTGAAGGTGTTTGAACAAGAAAGCCTTTCTGTATATGCATAATAATAATAATAATAATAATAATAATAATAAAAAGAAGAAGAAGAATGCAGTTTCATTTTGAAGCTGTCATGGTTGGAAAATAGCTAAAGAAAGAAATTAAAATATCCATCCATCTATTTTTGTTAACCATTTATCCTGAGCAGGGCCGTGATGAGAAATTAAAATATAGAAAAAGAAGTTATAATAAAGTCATGATAGTTATAGCATTAATACAGAGAGAACTCTCCACGCCTGAATCATTCCCAGGTGGTGGATCACACAGCCCTGCATAGAGGAAGGGCAGAAGGTCTGACCCACCCTGGGAAGATGGCTGGTTTAGGTTTTCAGGGGTTTCTACGACACACCCCATACCTGCGCCTGCACTGAAAGATGGAAGAGGACAAGAAGGAGGCCAACCAAAGGTGGACAAATGGACAAACAAGGCTTTGGGAGAATCCCGAGAGCTGGTTACGGACACTTGGTTCATCTCCCGTTGCCCGTGGACCAAAAGACACACCGCTGGGGGAGGGTCGACCGTGGGTGACGTGAAGCCGTGGTGGCAGGTGGGGGTAGAGGCTGTAGCTGAGTGGGAGCCCCTCAGCCGGGGAATGAATACAGATGAGAGGCCTGTCCTTCTCAGGGGCTGGCCTGACGCGGGGTGGATATTCTTGGCGGAGTGGACGGGAGGCAGGTGGGAGAACACAGACCCCCGCGTGGTTTTCCGACAGCTCGCTGTAATTAACGCTCCTGCTCCTGCAGGAGGGGTGCGGGGGTTGGGGGGTGGCTTTGACAAGTGAGAAGTCAGGGTGGGGGCTGGAACCATTTTCTCCTTTATGCATGAGATTGGCCCATATGTATGCAATCCTCCCGGCCTCCTTCTGCCTCCCTCTTCATGCCTGTGCGTGTGTGTGCGTGTGCGTGTGTGTGTGTAGAGGTGGCCCTACAGGAGATGCTCTTCTGCGATCGCTGCGTGAACACGCTCAACATGTAATCCTGGTTCAAGTTCTGGTCTGAATGGCAGAACAAAAACAGGCTTTTTGCGTCCATTCGCCATTTGACATTAACTGCTATGGGCAGACAAATGTGACACTCAGCAAAACGCATACTACTCGCCATCTGTGTGGCCGAGATTTTATTATTTATCGCTGAAGTGTGACAGTCAGAATAAAGGACATAATTGTGGCACTGGCAGTGAAAATAGCACAAAACTACTATTCCTCCTTTATTTACACACTATAAAATAGTACATAGGCAAACTGCAGGCCGAGGCCAGCCAGGAACAAGACTGAATTTATGCCAGTTAATTTTAACTAAGGTTTTATACATATTAATTACAAAGAAACAGTTTTTTTTATAATAATGATGCTGAAAACGTAAAGCTATTAACTTGAAATTAATATTTTTCTCTGTAAATATTTCATTTTGTGGAATAGCAGTTTGACCTGGAGTGCAGGACTATTTCTGAAACATTATGTTAATCTCCATTATGCTCATATTTAGTAAGCATCCAGCATCTGTGTGTGAGTGTGTCTTGGGTTTTCCATGTGTTGGGACAGAAGGAGTGGACAGAAGGCAGGTAGAGGAGAAGAGAAACCTGTACCTCTGGCCCTGAGAGTCACGGTCAGTGTCTCTCCCAGAATGCACTGCTGGTAAACACTCAGTCCGGTGGCTGGGCTGCCTCTGAGACGGTGCCGCCTCACTGCTCCTCTGCCCCCCTGCACGTGCCGCAGTGTATCTTTGCTTTCACCCATTGTCTGTCGCGGACACGGCCAGCCCTTGCTCTCCTCCTCCTCACATTGTGCTCCATTGTCTTGCTGCGGGTGGTGCTACTGACCTCTGACCCCAAATCTCCACATTGCTTGTATCACAGGTCACTTCCATGGATGGGGAACTTTTCTCCAGCGGGATTTACAGTTGTCTATCCCATTTATCAAATCAGGTTATGGCAGCAGGAGGCGGGATTTGAACCCGGGTTTGTCAAATATAACGCGGACGCCGGAATGACCACGCCATCTGTTAGCCCCATTTATTTTCTAAATGGTAGATAAAATAATCACTATCCAGGATCTGCTGGGGGACACACACCCACCGCCCAGGCTCCCCCACTGGCACACCCTCGCCACCCACTGACACTGTACCCCAGCCAAATTCCCGGTCTCACCGCTGAAAAACATTCTTGAAGCCACATATGCATAATTTGTGCTCGAATTTTGCCGCAAAAGTTCAGACCAAAGTGACGCAGAGGCAGTTTTAATTAGACTGAAGAGGGGAAAAACACTCGGCGCTGCGAGAACCCCGCCAGAGCAGCCCGCCAGAGCAGCCCACGGCTTTCATCAGCACGAATACACACAGGCGGCCAAAGCAGCTCTACGCCGCTACGCTGCTGCCACACACACATAGGTGCTGTCAACCCCTGGGCAATGGCCACTGAAGACCACATGGGGCGGGACCAGGCTTCCATCACCATTGTACCACATCCAAATGTAGACAGTATAAGGAGCAGCTGACTAGAACACAGTAAAATGTTTTCATTCCAACTTGAGTTAACCTGGGTATAAGCTCAATAACTGTATGCTATTCTATTAAACATATAGATAGATAGATAGATAGATAGATAGATAGATAGATAGATAGATAGATAGAGTAGGTTACAGTGGCATATATATCATTTATATTTGGGGAAAGTCTCTTATTTGACAGTTATTGTGTCCTTTGTGTTAAATTGCTCAGTTGACACATCAATACCATCTTTATGCAGTTGGTCTTCATGCAGAGGCTCTTAACCTAAATGATTTACCATTTAAGAGCCAGTTTTGACAGTTACAATACTGACGGGCGAACTGGGTTGTTAAGCAAGTGCTCCTGCGTCTTGTACATGTTAGCTAACACTAAACACACACCGTGCACACAGATTGCGTGCGATCGAACAAGCAAATTCTGCTTATAACTGCATTTATACTAATTTTATACAGAGCCTTTCAGAAGAATATTCAATGGGTGTTGATAGACTATACCATACCATTTGTAGGAGTTTGCTCATGCAAATTGCAGGCCTCCTCCTGTAAACACAGGGTAATAGCGACTGGAAGGAACAGGGCCGAGAGGTTGGCAACAAGGCCTTAGAGAAATGGACGGCTAGTGTGACATCACGTGTTGCGTAGGAACACGGGTCATGCACACCAAGAATCGCCGCGCAGCCGAGCGGGTGGCCAGATGCCTCCTTTTGCCACAATCTCAGGAAATAAATCGAGCAATTTACCTGGAACGGAATCTTTGAAACATGTCATTAAAGCAGGGCGTGGACCTGCCGCACGTACACAACAGGAAAAATAGGGCAGCAGGTGGCGTAGTGTTTAGAGCTGCCTGAAGGACCTGGGTTCAAATATTACTGCTGCTGTAGCACCCCTGAGCGAGGTACACACCTACAGGGTACATACAGAGGGGTGGAGAAGTGAGATGAAGAAAAGAGAGGAAAATAACCAAAGCAAGAAGACAGTCAAGGAAGAGCTGGATCAGTGGGGTCTGGTGCCAGAGTTAGAAATCTTCCAAAGGAGGAGACAGGGGGTCTATTGTCAAGGCTCAACAAGAAGAACAGTTTGGGTCCCACAGATGGAAAGGGTGGGATGGAGGAGTGTGTGAGCACGTCTCAATTGGCACACCCATCCCCAACACTTTGACACTACTGTTACACCACACCCCTAGGAAATGGGGGGTTCAGAATAGTTCTTTCATGTGATCCTCCTGGTGGGAAGGCCTAGACAGAAGGAAGGTCTACAACCACACAGGGATGCGCCCCGCTGCTCACGCCCCAAGGTGTTGTCCCGTACTCTTGTACCTGTGAAATGAGCTGAGAAGGCTGTCTCGAACCCACAGAGCAGCACTTTCCCCCTCGCCAAGCACCCGGTACCACCCCTCCACCTCCCAGATCACCCCCCCCACCCACATGTCTGAAACATTCTTTAATTTGACGGATTTCCAAACATCGCCGGCATTGCACCTCGCTGGGGAAGGGGGGGAGGCAAGCACTCAGCAATTCGCTCGGTATAAATTTTAAATAAGGCTTTACAAAAACAGACTGCACTTCCCAAAAGCAAGTCTCCTTTATTTCAATATTAAAAACGGCATCCACGCCGAATTGTTATGAAGACACCCCAACCCTATTTCTCCAGCAGACCCCTCCCAGACCTTCTCGCTGTCTCCTCTGCTCACGCGCTCTCCCTCTCTCGGAGAAATCTGCATAATTTCCTCCAGCGTATTCCGATGTATGCGCGTGAATAATGAGGCCGAGTGGCATGGTGCGCGAGCCTGCCACTGTTCATTACCGCCAGGCGAGGCGGAGGCGAGGCGGAGGCAGGGCCGCTCTGGTGCGCTCATTAGCTATTCTGCTGAGGCGCTGGTCACTGTTCCCCCAGCGTGACGACTGCGGTTGGACTGCAGTCGCCATCTATGGTACCTGTCCTTGGGCAGTCGGGGTGCAGGAGGATGCATTGCAGCCATCGACAAGCTGAGGGGCAGTTGTGGGGAGGGTCCTTCTCACTGTGGGGTTCAAATTGTTAAACGATTCAACCCGGGACCACCAAGATGTTGTGGTCCTTCCGTCAATGGTCACCATCACAACTTGGATGTTTTAAGTGTTACGTGATAAAATTCACGGTTGAATCATCACCCGATAACCTCTTCTTTAACCATCAAAGCTGGCCACTGAAAGCCTTTTTGAACAACATCTAGAACGTACTAGAACTTTCTCCATACCCCAGTCCATTACCTCATGACTGACATCACGAACCTCCTCAAACCAGTGCTGAAACTGCAGTTGCTGTGGGTCACTTTATCAGTGCTGGGCTTCAAAGTGCAACTCTGAGTCCTTCTCTTCCCTGAAACCAAAGCCGAAAGAGTCCGGTGGCATGTGGAAATGCGGAGATGACTTTTTACAAATGAGATTTCCACCTTTATGCCCAAACTTGCATTGACGTGTTTGCCGATGATGCTAGATATTTACAGATGGCTCATCTACTTCCCCAGCAGATCACCTACAATGAGGAGACCTTTGTTGAGAACAAGAATGGCAGTCTTTGCGAACAAGAACATTCTTCAATCCCAGAGACTGCCTATGATCAATGATGTTCATTCTCTGGGGGGCCTCACAGAATTTATATACATTCTGTATTTTATTTGCCCTACAAATCTATAGCAACAAGCATGTTTTTGGCACAGACCTGTCAGCTATGGCCTGAAGCAATTAGAGAAGGGAAAAACAAACCCATGTTAAATCCAGGTTGATTTGCCCAACAAAAAATATGATCTGAACTTATCAATTCAGTGTTGACCACTGTTTCAGCTTTTGGGACCCACTGAATTGTTCTTATTATCTTTACACATGCAGCTCTCAAAATAACCCTTCCACAAGACTGCAACCATCCATTCCCTCTTAACAGCAGCTTGGTAACTCTAATGGAGGGTCATGGTGGTTTAGAGCTTGTCCCAGATGCACAGAGTATGGAGAAATGTACCCTGGATGGGACACTAGTTCATTGGAGGGGAATCACACACTATTTCACACTCTGTGGAACCTTCAGAGCCATCAGTCTACCTGAAATGCATGTTTCTCACTGTGGAAGGAAACCCGTGCAAACTCCACACAGACTGAACTGGATTCAAACCCATATCCATACCGACAAAACAGGAACCCTCTAGAAGCTCCACAGCCCCAGCAATAGCTGGACAGATTTGATGGACAAAGGAGAACTGGTTTTCAGCAGATCTACCCTCTTGTGGACTTTAGCTTTTGACTTGTGGCTCTTTGATGGCTTTGTTCAGTCCATCTGGGGGGGTCCTGTGAGTAAAGCTCCAGAGCTCGTGACTCACCTAACAGCTGTGTGAAGGTTCGGGTTTTTGCTACTCCAGTTTAAGCACCGCCCCCCTCACAGTTTCTGGCAACCCCCATCTTATACTACCTATCTCCCCTTTCAGCCCCTACTCCCACGCCACCCGCTGCTTGTTTGCTTTTTTGCCTTTGGGTCCTTGCTAATCTGTTGTCCACAGATGGTGCCAGCTGTCCGTTGCTCCATGACGTTGGGCCTAGAGTGTGATTTCTTTCTTGGTTTACACACCTTTCAAGGCCACACATGCAGCCAAGGAAGCCAGTCAGTCTGCTCTATCAACTTGGCAAGCAGGCCATCCAGCCAGATCCAAGTTTACGCCGTCAACTCAACCGAGGAACTGGCCCACTTAGCACCTGTAGCAACTCTACGTTTGGACTTAAATGTATCAGCAACAAGGTGCGAGGCTCAGTTTTGGCTCCATTATCGTGACTGTACTAACAGCCCGAACGAGCACGGAGATGATCTGTCGGTCCCAACGGCAACGCCAAAGGACCCAAAAGTAGCGTCGAGAACCAAGCTTGAAAAAAGCAACGTGAGGCATCCTCAACCTCCATGTGTCCTCACACACGCAGATGTTTCACTGAGGGTAACCATCAATCAGAGCTTTTACCTGGACAGCATCTGGACCAGTGCTGTACGGTACACAGGTACGCATTTACACCCTGGACTCAACCTAAACGGGAGCAAACACACATTAGGAGTGTGAACTTGTCAACGAACCACGGTGGGGTCTACAAAATTCTCTGCACGCCGTTTGCGGGGTTTTTCTTTCCCACCTTGGGGAACGACGGAACACGTGTATTCAGGATCCGATCACACACGCTAGCTACTCCACCCCAGACATTGAGAACTATACTATGAGAGAACCGCGCTGCGCATGGAGGTGTTATTAATGATCAAACATAGTCTCGACACGCGGAGTCTCATCGCCACGTCGGAGTGGAAATAGTGCGTCTAATTGTCCGTTAGTAACCGGTTCCTACTGTGAAAATGCAGCTTGGAGCTGTCGGCGAGCTGAATGCTGATTAAAAATGCATTCCTTCGCTTTGCTCTGCGCCTCTCTTTGTGTCTCCCCCTCCGCTGTTTTCGGTTCCCTTGGCCCTTTCCTGTACACATCTCTCTCCTCCCACCCTCACTTCCCCCCCACCCCTCTCCATCCCTTTTTCTCTACCCCAATCCTGCTCTGACTCCTTCTCTTACACCCTCCCTCTCTCTCTCTCTCTCTCTCTCTCTTTCTCTCTCTCCCTCCCTCCTTTTCTCGCATCGCTGCTGTCAGCGAGTGTGGAGAACCGGGAGACCCGTGGGAATGTAGCCATGGCAACGCCTGCCACTCAATCCCATCTCGGATGCAAATGACCTCGAATTTTATTAGCGCGCAATTTCCAGCGATGCCCGCATTCCCTCCGTCTTTCTGCTCTTCGTGGCGACGCTCATTACTCTCATATTCCTCTGGATGCCTGGAATATATTTTAACCCAAATGAGCGCAATATCATGCAATCTTCATGTTTTTACATATTTATTACTTCCCCATTGTGAATGAATGGAAAAAAAAAAAACTATCCATAGGTGATTAGGGTCCCGGTGGTTTTGGGTGGTTCTTGTGCATGTGAATGGTTGTTGATTTCTAATGTGTTTATAAGCACATATGAAAAAGCACTCAGAGGCTGTGCACACGATACAAACAGCCGATGCTGTTATGAATTATTTTGTTAGGAAATCAGATTAATCAGTCTAAATGTTGTCCCAAACTATTTTTAAGAGGCTTAAGCGAGACTGATTATCTTCGAATAGTGGCGCTGTTGTGAACGCAGGGATTATTAGGGTTAATATGCCAGCTCTGTGTTTCCTCCCTGCTCCCTTGCTCTTCCAGCCTGTTTCCCACAGACTTTAGCCCCGACTCTCTCCTTGCTTAGCCCTCTCGCTAACAGACCCTCTCTCCACAGTCTTTAGCCTTGTACCGGCAGTCCTGATGCCCGCAGCCAAGGCCTACGATTCTTTAATAAGTATCTTATGAAATACACGCATACAGAGGCTTGCAGGCATTTGAGTTACGATGAAATAGCCATAAACGCTTGGGAAAAAATAAAATAAACACTTCCACGCAATTCAAAACCTTTTTGAGCAGTTTTTGGTATTTTGTAACTCAGCGATGTCGTAATGAAATCACCTTGTGCCGCTGTCCCGCTGCAGGTAAACACCCGGCCCAGGGGGCTGCTGCAGAGCCGCCACTCACACACCCACCGAGCCACCCGGAATGGGGCTGTGGTTTGGGAAAGTCGAGGAGTTGTTTATTTGCCCGGAACACAGTCATACAGAGCAGGTTATTAAGTTGACTTATTTCACCCTTTAGCCTGCAGATACAGCTGCGCGCGTGCGTGCTCACACACGCACGCACACACACACACACACACACACACACACACACACACAAAACCATGTTTAATAATATCCACTATAACCCACATAAAGGCAAACAACTGTCCTGCAAGCAATTCCAAATTTTAACAAAACAAAAATACTAATAATTCGAAAAACCAAACACATATTTTGTTCTCGGTGTTATCTCATTCTCTTTTTGTCTAAATGGGTCGAGAAGGAAGCGGAGTGGTTAATCTCGTGCCTTATATTGGAAGGAGCTGGGTGTCTCCTCCTGCTGCAGTTCCCCCAGTCCCGGTACATACCCTCATCTGATAGAGTAAAAATGACCCAGCTATATAAATGTGTGAATAATTGCAAACAGCTTAGCATACAAAGCTGACACTGTAAGGTGCTTTCGGCAAAGAGGTCAGATAAATAATAGCTAATAATAAATCATAAATGAGGCCATAGATTCCTGTCTTATTGCTGAAGGTGGGTGACAGCTATAGGAAGCAGAACAAACAGGGCCTGCAGCTCACAGCTACTGGCTTTGCTCAACGTGTTTTATATTCACTCCTGTTTTTGTCTTTTTAAAGCAACTGCTATGGTCTTCCAGCTGCAGCCTTCTCATCCTGGTCATCGTACTTGGAGGTTGTGGCGTCGGTTTGGCGCACACCCAGCGCTGACTGCAGAAAACGGCACACTTTGTGGACTGTAAATGTTGACTCAAATTTGCCTTGTGTCACAGAGGAGAAAAAAGAAGGATTTAAACATATAGTGATGAAGAAACTCTAAGTTATAAAAATGTCTTATTTTCACAGGAGAAATAACTAACACACACAGGGTCTATCTCTTACAGAGGCACCTCAAACCCTCGGTCTATGAGGCACAGCAGAAATATTACGTTTAGTGTTTTGCGTTATTTCATACTTTTGATAGTTTACTACTAATCACACTGTTTGGACGGACGCTTCCGAATGGTGAGGTGAAACAGAATGTGGTTCCTGTGTGGCTAAATAGAACCTTCTATGAAGTAGAAATCATCTCTCTGAGACTAAGCAATAACTGCTATACAGCTACTGTATGTACATCCTTCAGCACAGTGACTTATTTAGTTGTTATTTAGTAGTTCAGTTAGCGTTAGTCGGGGAAAAACAAACTAATGCAAAAAAAGTTATATTTGTATTTGATTATAATTCCAATCTAAGAAAATACATCCTCTGCAGAAAGTCGATAAGAGGATTAAATCTTTTATAAAATTCATTGTGCGCGTTATTTAATTCTAGGTACTGGCGATGGCTTGTCATTGAGGCCATGCGGGACCTAGTGGGGACTGAGGGTGCGGAGAATGCAAAGAAGGAAGAAACACTTAAACCCGCCAGGTCTTGGTTTTGTGATGGGATTTTGCACGCCTGGTCCTGACTTTTGACCTTTGACCCCTGATCCACATTTGCTCATTCCACGCGGCATCACACACACGCCGTCCTACGCAGACCGCGACTTCTCGGCCCCCTCTTTATTGTGTGCTTTTGGACCCTGTCATTTTCACGGGCTACGTAATACGTCTGGAGAACGAAAAAGACACAAACACACGGGCCGCTGGTTTCTGCTGGACACCAGTTTACAGACACCTTAATTTGAAAGGTGGAAAAATATGTAAACGGCGAGGACAAGGTCTGAGGTCAGCGTGACGGCGATTACACAAGCAAGCGGGGTGACGTAAGGAAGCTTTGCTGAGAGGGTTACATCACACACGACTCTGACAGCACGTATTCATCACTGTCCCACTTGGGGGAAAATGGAGGGAGGTGCGGTGTGGACGGGGGACTAGCCAGCACACAGACTTAGCACAAAGACCCGCCGGTAAACAACGGGAACTGCCGTGACTGAGTCTGTCTACACACCAGATGGCTGCGAGATTTACCCGGAGAAGAAGATTAATACCCCCCCCCCACCTCCACCACCGCCACTAGTGGACAACTCTGGCGAAAAAGAGGCGCTTGTGGTGTTGACGGCACCCACCAGGGGCAGAGCGGCCGAAGTGAGAAGCGTTCAGGCCCCATTAGCAGACAGTTAGAGCCGTCCTGTTTGTTCACTTGGATCAAAAATTGGACCCCTGAATCATGCGCTGCCAACTAAACTGTCCCCGAAGCACCGCGGTAGGTGTTACCAAGGGATGTACCTTTTCACAACGACACCGAACTCACACCGCGGGGACTTTTACATTATTTTGTGCAAAACTTCAGGAATGAGATATATAAGAATGCACTAACACTTGGATTAGTGCTCTAGATGTGTTCTTGAGAAACGGAGCCCTTGCTGAAAATATAAGAGGCCATTAATACTGTATTTTGCATAAATGAAGCTTGAAAACTGTGCATATTATGGAAACCATCGTACAAAATATATCAGTCATTTTTAACAGCTGTGAATAAACAGAAAACAGCCCATTTTACGGATAATAATGACAAAATTACAAAAAAATCTAAATATTCTATAAAATCTGGTCAATTATGATAAACATTTAAAGTGGCTAACATAAAAGGGCACCATTTTGAAAGAATGTACTATATTTAAACACTGATTTATTAAGTAAGTTAAATAAAACCTCAACAGCTTATAAAAACCATCAGCTCAAATCACAGAGAAATGCGAATTTCGCTGGACTAATTATAATTTTATTATATGTTTAAGAGTTTGGTTCTCAGCTTTTGTTACTGTTTCTCTTTCATTATCAACTAATACAAACAATGCTGGGCCATTTTTGTCAGCAGCTTCTGTAGGCCATAATCTCACACCTAGCCTCATGAGTAAATAAAAGACCTGACAGTTTAAAAATAACTTTTTATTTATGGAAAAAAGTTAATATGTCAGGAAGAAGATTATTAACAATTGTCTCAGTCAAAACAATAGCAGATACAGATTCAACAGATTATTGAATGGAGGTCAACAAAGTGCTTCTTGAGGAGAATAATGGAACACTGGACACGGTTTTGCTGCCTTGGTAGGCGCAGTTCATCTGTGAATTGTGCCAAGTTCATTTTTGCAGCCTTTACCCCCAGAAGGTCACTGTTTTGACACCCATCTTCTATGTATGTCTGAAAATTGAAATACCATCTTGCACAAACAAAATGTCTAATGTTTATCTTTGCGAACCCCTGACGTGACAGCTCCACCCCACCAATGCACTTCTTGCTCAGGTCTGGGAACATTGAGAAGTTCTGTTTTTGAGCAACTCAGTCTCCTCTGCACCTGTTGGTTGTCACTGGTTCCATGTGCTTGGCAAAGACCAGCTCGCTGAGCTACAACCACCTCAGTAATTCCACTGAAGTTCTTATAAATTGTTGGGTGAAGACTGTGGTTCACAGGATTTCAGTTTGCGGAGATGAAGAAAAAGAAATAACCTTATGCAAGCTGTGGGAAGGATGATGAAGATTCAATTTTTTTATCTAGCTACACTGCTGCTTCACCCCAGACGTCACGTAGAAAGCTGCTCTGCTCGTTTCTGGTGGGTTTATCCGACAGCACTGTAAGTGCAGCCATTTACAGAGACAGCTAGGAAAAATACCCTGAATTCCCAACCGTGGTGTTTCAGTTCAATGTTATTGTTTCATTCCATTTCTTGTTCTATTGGGGATCATTCTTTTCTTCACTGACAGCTACTGCCAGGGGTGGAACCAATCTTGGCATGTCATTTTTACCAAACTGAGCAGAAGGAATGTCGGTCATTTTCAGGGAATATTTCCTATCCATCTCTTTATTCTCACTAGGACTCCTCATGTGCAGATTCTAGCCATTCACGGTTTAACGTTCATTTTATCGTCATCCTGCACTTATACAGATGTACAAGAGAACCAAATGCAGTTTCTCCTGTTCACTGAACAGACAAAATCACGACATAGGGTAATACAGACAGATTGAGGTAGAACATAGATAAGTAGGCAAATAAATATAACGATAAATAAATAGATGTCAAATAGGAAAAACAAGACAAAAAGACGATTACAAAGTGAACAGCAGGCTCTGTGAGCATCTTCCAGACAGCAGCAGTGAGAACAGGTGGTGGAGATTGTGAGAGGGGTCCTCGGCAGTGATGTAAGCTCTTCTGACACACCGCTTGCTGCAGGTGGTCTGGAAGGTGGGTAGTGAGGTCCTGGTGATGGACAGCAGTCTTCACTACCCTACTGCAGATCTCCCCAGTCAGAGGCAGTGCAGTTCGAGATGCAGAGCGAGATGCGGGAGGTGAGGATGCTCTCTGTGGCACATCTGTACAAGCTGGTGCAGACGGGAGGTGGAAGTCCAGTTCTTTACAGTCTGCTCAGGAAGTGAAGGAACTGTTTTGCCTTTTTCACCAGCTGGGCTGTGCTGTGGGTCCAGGAGTGGTCTTTGGTGATGTGCACTTCCAGGAACTTGAAACTGTGCACCAGCTCCCCTGCTGAACCACCAACACACAGATGAGTGTGAGCAGCTCAAATTTTCCTGAAGTCAACAGTAGACTGTTGTCCTTGCACCAGGCTACAATCCCCTCTACCTCTGCTCTGGGATTTCTTCCAGGACATCACTGACCTAATGAAGGACACTTCAAAACCTTATTTTTCCTTTCTACATTTTTGTGTATGTGGTGGTATGACTATAGTGTCAATTACATCAACTGGAAGAAACTGTCACCAGAATTCTTGAGGAATTTTGTAATAAAAGCTAGAGGACAGTTGGCATAAAAAATTGTTGAAGGGTGAAAAGTGAATGGTGTTTGCTTGCATTTTAATGTGGTTGCAGAAGATCTGTGCAGATATGTCTGTAGCTAAAAGACCAGTACATGGGGCAAAAAGAGTCTGTGAAGGCAGCAGTCTTAGTCACGGCCTAGGTGGCTAACAGGGCTAGTGATTGGTCATTCTTTCCTGGTGGAAGGCATAGGAGTGCTGGTCCAACCAAAGACTACTAAGGTAGCTTGGGTGGTTCCAGGGGTTCCCTCGTGTTCAAGTGAAAAAATAAGGGAAGGGAGAACAGTTTTAGTGAACAACATCTGGAAAGTCAGAATTTAAAAAAAACTGGTTTTCACCCAAGTTTGGAAACTACAACAGAGAGTCTTTTGCAAATGCAGGCAGTGTTTCATAGTTTAGGTGCCCAGTAGGTGTTAGGTACCATGCACTCTTTTCAGATGCAGCTCCAGAACTACAACCAGATCAAGTTCTTGCAAACTAAGAGCACAATTTGGTATGTAGTTTGTCAAGAGGATGGTAAGGTAAGATGGAACCATACCCCTTAGCATTTTGTAGGAGATGAGATGTACTTTGAAATTAAATTGCACATATGAGACTGGTAGCCAGTGAAGAGAACAAAGAATGGAAGTGATATGATAATTCATGGAGCCAGGGATCGTCCTCGCTGTTGCCTTTTGGACCAGTTAAAGGAGCAAAATTATGCAATTAGGGCCGCTGGACATCAGTGAGTCACAGTATTCCAGCTTGCTGAAGATAAAGCAATAAACTTCTGATCCAGAGAGAAAGAGATTTAATCTGGAGATATTCTTGCTTCCAGGAAGCAAGTCCTCAAACACATCATCAGTAGGGTAACCTGTCTCATGATGGTCTAAATTCAGCTCAAGTTCCCTATTAGTGGGTGCAAAATCCAAATTCCAGTGCTTAGTTTCATCTATCTTCAAAGAGATTACACAATGAATGGTTTTCTCTGGACTAACAGCTTGAGAAATTGGTGATGGTAGACATCAGAGGGTGGTGATGTTGTAGGGTCAGACAGTGGTTATGGCGCAAGTTCAAAGGATGTTGATGGTGCAGCTTCAGAGGTTGGTGATAGTGAAGCTGCAGAGCATACTAAATGTGAAAATATTCAGGATGAAGGTGCAGGTTCTGAGGGTGTTGAATGCTGATGGTGCAGAGGAGAGTGCAAGTTTAACAAAAGATGATGATGGTGCAGAGAAAGTCAGCAAAGTCTTGGAAACACCAAGGAAACATCTATAGTTCAGAAGAATTACAGGATCTCTATAAGAAACCCTTAGATAAGCCCCACCACTTGCTGTCACTGCCACACCCCCAATCCTTACACGATAACACATATTAAATTCTGTCAAGAACATCCAACACAGATCTGAGGCTGTCCACTGTAACTCTGGTGGGCATTGACAAATCACAGGAGATCTAGTCTTCCTCCCACAAAGATCTAAAATTCACCAGCAGGTTTAAACTAAACAGGTAAGGAAACAACAGCACTCATAGAAACACCACTACTGTGATTTACAAGCTGAAAACACCGAGACTAATGTTGGGGTTAGGGTTGTAGGGGTTATCCTCTCTGGTGGAGATGCTTGTTCGGAAACCTCTGACCTGGTGGTGACAACCTCTTTCTCTGTGTCGAGATGATGAGCCACAACAGCTGACGATGTAGACGGAGGAACAGAAAAGCTATTGCACTGCATTTGCCATAACATTAGTTGCTATACAAGTGATGTTATATGGCAACAGCCTGAGTGGCTCAATGCACTTGGTTTTTCTGAGCATGGATGCACACACAAATTATTAGCATTAATAGTACATGCTTCTGTATACTGCTGACTATAGGATTAAAAAACGTGTATTGAAATCATAATCATCAAACACCACCATAATTCTAACCGCCATACTTCATCTGCTACATTTCCAGGAGAAAAACAAAGCAGTATTCATTCTATGACTATAAAGCGATGTATATGAACTGATCACAACATGCAAAATTTCAGAAAATATTCTTTAAGAAGCTTGCAGCAAGAACAGATCTATCCAGTAAGCTTTGAACAAAGAAGGAAGGCTGAAGTTTAAACAGTGTCAAAACTATGTTATCACTAATTGTGAAGAACTCTTGAAGGAGCAGAACTGACTGGGTTTAGTCTCCATTGACTTTGACTCCTTTTCAGTGGGTTTTCCATTTTGGGTCTTGGGTTTGAAGCTTGTCTCAACACAACCAACACCTAGGATCTACTCGGTCCCTGACTAACGCACCGTATGGACAACAATTGGATGAAAGATCTTGGTTGCAGAACACCAGCAGGTACAGGGCAAACACACCCACAGTTTCACATTAGCAGCACCTAAACGTCCCCTCAGCACGCCGTCTTTCCTCAGACGCTCACGTCAGCCTGTACAAATTTCTGCACATGAGGGGGGCTGGCTGAAAATGAGGAAACAACAAAAATAATTTTGGACAAACAATTTCCACTGAGATTGAGACAAGCGTTCTGGAGAGAGGAGACTTCCTTCAGCCATTCTGCCCTGTGCGGAGCTGACAGCGCACTGGCCGACTGCAGCGCCTTTTCTCTGAATCCCACTTTACGCCAAAAGGTGGAGAGAAAGAGTCTAGAGATAAAGCTCCTTAAAAAAAAATCTCGCTGATACTCTCCCACACCATTAGGGGTGTGCTATACTGACACTTTATAGTCTGACTGGTATGAAAATATCCACCTCTGCGCTCTCTGGTGTCTTTCGTGCCACCATACAAGTAGAGGCTATACATGCATCATATCAAAAGCTGCATCAATTTTAATGGAAAGCAACAACAGAAAAAAAATATTTATCCGAAATAGTAACCTGAGCTTCTTTAATTAAATTGAACCTGCAGCAAATATGCTACCACAGTCGGCACAACTAGCTCTGCACGCACACACACAAAATGTACCATTTCTAGTTGTGTTGTGTTTGTGCCCTTTGTTTTTTTTTCGGAAGGGTACAGGTACTGCAGGGGTTAGAGCTGATACTCTGCACATGAAGGACCCAGATCTGAATCGTGGTTCCTGCTGTAGAACTCTTGAACCGGGTGCTTGAGGTAAATCACTTTAAGTTGCATTGGAGAAAAGTACATTTAAACAAATTAACTGCAGCCACATTATTAGCCTAAAGTTTTCTGGTTAAACATCTACGCTAAATATTTTGTTTGTAAAAAGTGCTTGTTTCTAGGTGGGGTTCCATCCAATAGTCTCGCTTCCTGTGGCTCTACGGGTTGGGTCCGGCATGCTGTGTGAAAAGGGGCAAGCTAGCAGCATCTAGTGAGAGAAAGAGACAAAAGCAGACTCTTCATATCCCCCCTTTGCACCCCACCCCACCCCACCACTGCTGGACTCCTTCCTCCCCCTTTCTGCCGCCTGTCTCCTTCTCCCTCGCCCTTCTGCCAGTGGCTTGCAGAGGAGAGCTGTGGAGCTCCTCCTGACCCCCTGCTGTAGAGCGGGCCGGCCTTTCGTGGCTGTTTAAACCAGCTTGCTGCAATTTAGCACTGAACGCACGCTCCTGACTCGTTCCTCAAACATTCTGCTTTCTGAGTAAATTAAATGGAGTCGGGCTGTTGCTGTGTCCTTAAAATAAAACCGTCGTCCTACTTTGGTGTCGGAGTCTTCAGTTGGCCATTATCCAAATACAGGCAATTGCAGAAAGAGACTGTTGTAAATCATGGTAACGGTTTTCAAAATAAAGTACTTTGCAAAGACTTACATAAAAGTATAACATTTTAACAGAAGTAATGCGACAATATTGAAAATTCTTCACAATGTCTGCTCAGTTGTATCAGTGAAAGTGTCAGTGATTTACCCAGAGCTATAAGTGTGTCCAAACCTGACTCCCCTTAGAACCTCAGACCAAACCACTTGGTTTCTCACACACACACACACACACACGCTTCCACAAAATGATGCTTACTGTGACTTTTTTACGTATACTTTTGACCCAACACCAACAGTCCAGTTTACTACGTTCTTGTCCAGAACTGACTTCTTTTCTGACCGTAGTCTATGTTGCTCAGGAGACCTTGGTCAGCAGTTCATACACCCACCACACACACTCACAACCTCACTTTCTCTCCTTCACTTGGTCTCTCTTCCTCATTCACCTTTTGTCTACACCAAAAATGTGGAACGTAACCTGCACATAACCTGCATTGTCACAGTGCCTACAAACATACACACATACACACAGTTACAAGAGCTCACTAGATAGTTCTTCCAATGAAAGCAATATCTATGTTCTGAGGGCACAGATGCATCATGTATCACTAAGATCATAACACAAATACTTCCTCAAAGATGCTTCAGTGTGAAAAAACGTGAAGCTATTGGAACCATTTCAGCTGATAAATGGCTCAAAGGCACCTGACAGTTTGACTCAGAAATTCCTGGTCTTACACGCAGGGACTGAACTCTGACTTCATACTTCTAGATGTTACCTTTTTAAACTTCCAAGAGATTTTATTCCAGCAATTATTTTATAATACAAATTCAACCTAGATGCCTCTGTCTTTATAGGAAAAGAAAACCCAGGGGGTGGAGTCAATTACATGTTTATAGTCTGACTCATAATTCCATTCATTGCACGGTGTTTCCTAGGAGATGTTTATGCCGAGACGTGCCGCACTAGCACAGGTATAGCGGCAGCCGGAACCACCTAGAACACGGCTCACGCTGCTGCACACCGCTGCTTAAGCAGACTGGTTCCTGCAGTACTTTACAGAACTGGGTCTTGTCTCTCCCCAACCTGTGTATAAAGATGCCCACGTTGCATGGAACTGGTGTGTGTGTGTGTGTGTTTGTGAGGTGGAAACAATGACACACTGTGGCAAAGACAGTTTTATGTGCAGAGCTGGATTCACAAGAGACTAGATAAGAAATATTTAGACAGACTGTCTGAAAGTAGCATTGCAAAGTGGCACAGCGGGTAGCGCTGGTGCCTCACAGCTCCTGGGCTGTAGATTTGAACTCAGCG
This sequence comes from Arapaima gigas, assembly GCA_900497675.1. Lineage (NCBI taxonomy): Eukaryota > Metazoa > Chordata > Actinopteri > Osteoglossiformes > Osteoglossidae > Arapaima > Arapaima gigas. Next base: position 887,392 of record UFQX01000472.1, on the reverse strand, counting down.
CAGGATCCGTCAGCGTGGACTTTTTCTCTCCATGTTTATGTTGGTTTTCTTCAGGTGCTCAGCTTTCCACCCACAGTCCAAACACACTTCAGATGAATCAGTGACTAAATTCTCCGTGCTGTGTATGAACGTATGAGTGTGATGGACTGATATGCTGTCTAGTGTGTATCCAGCCTCATACCCTTTGCCTCCAGGATAGTCTGCAGACCACCACAACCCTGTATTAAACAAGTAGTTATTCATAGTGGGTTCATAATTAATAATCATTTTCTAGATGAAGGTTCCTCTTGCTTGGGACTCTTCTGATAACATCAAATTAATGCAAGACATCCACCTCTCAAAAACCCATAGCAGTGACCATCTGGGGGTGGCAGGCAGGTTAAAAATCACACGACCAAAAGGATGCCAGGTTACTTTGGCTGCCTGTTGTACCCTCAAATAGTCTACCCACATTGGACTGATTTATTGCAAGACTTACCCTTACAAACAGATAAATGAATGTGAAACATTTTAATGAAAAAAGTCAGGTTTGCAAAAATTTACCATGGTGGAAATTTGCCTCAACAAATCACAGGAGACAACATCTTTTGGGAGATGCTCTGTAAGTTCATTGCAGTCCTGCTCAAAGCGATCACCCAACAGACGGTCAAACCCAGGTAATCCATTGGTCTTTCGACCACATTGTGATAAGCAGTCAAATAATTAGCTTTTGAACAGAGGGGGAGAACCCAAAAAAAAAAAAATTTGCTGAATGAATTGGCCTGTTTCATATGCATTTCCTATAAGTTGGCTGTTATTTCCCTGGCCCAGGCTGCACCATAAAAGGAGAATCTAAGCCGATTATTATAAGAGACATTTGGAGACCTCTATTGCAGAGCTGACAATCACAATACAAAGTAAAAAGGATTTAGTCAATTCTCATGAATCTTTAAATGCCCAGTTGCCCTCTGCTTCTTGTTCAGGCAAAGTCACTTTACCTGGTTTACCAGGTGTAAATTGGACCCTAAATGAAAGGCAGCTTCAAACTGAAAGGACTGTGGCTCTCAGGTTTTGCCTCCCCCAGTACAAGGATAATGACCGCCTGAAGAATGTGTGTCTCAGTTTGATGTGTCCACGCATGTCTCCCCATGTTGAAACCTGCTCAGGCATGCATGCGTGCTCCTTACCCTGGGAATAAAGTCACCACGCTCATGTGAACTTGTACAGTCTGTGACGTTTCCTGGACTGTAGATCACTTGCATGCTGAGTACCCAAGGAGCCACAGCCAACAGTTGCGTAAAGTGAAAAAAACTGAACGTGCGTGACATCCGATCGTCCCCATGCCTTTCCTTGGTTGCTCCTCCATTCTCCTAGAGCCTGTCTCTCCCCCAGCAGATAGTGGGGAAACTTCTCATCTCTCCCTGTGTTTGCTCTGATCACAGGAATCCCTGCTGAAGAGCTGTCTCAAAGCCAGCGAGGAGCTGCATAATTACAGTGAAGACGTGGGCTTCCTGGAGGCCTTGGTGGAGCGCTGCTCTGGGCCCCATGGTGCAGCTTCCATGCCTTGAGAGCTATGTAATACAAGGAGTCATAGGAAGGAGGACCAGTGACCTCATGACCGAGAGATATGGCTGTGATGCCCTTAGACAATATAAATTTCTTTTTTTTTTTTGTCAGTAATTTTGCATGCATCATAGATCACCCAGAAGTAACAGACACAGAACCAAAGTAGCAATGTGTGAACCTTAATCGAGGTCTGCTAGGTATCCATAATTAGTAAGAACTTACAGCCCAAAATAATGCATCAAAACAGTACAATTTAACTAATACAAAAGTATATTTACTTAAAATACGTGTACTTTAAATAAATTTTATTATACTATTCTATCAATTTTCTCATCAAAAAAACTACATTAAATGTACTCTTCCTTTATCCTGTTTTCTTACTAATAATACTACCTTGGGATTTTAAACAAAACCCCTTTGGAAAGTGTATTTTTTCCACAATATGTACATCTCAGACTCAGCGCATGGAGGTCCATCCCCCTAGTTGTTCGGTTAATAGCCAGTCACAGGTATTCTTGATCCATCATTAACTACCTCATCCCGGTCAGGGTTGTGGTGGTTTGGACCCAATCCCAAAATCACTGGGCACCAGTCTATGAAACTACAGCCTAGACAGGATGGCCACACACCCAATACAGGCAGCGACCAATTAATCTGAAACACATTCTTGGACAGTGGGAGGAAACCAGAGCACCTGGGAAGGAACCCACACATGAACAGCCCAGGTGCTGTGAGGCAGCAGCACTACTCTTTCTGCCACCATGTATTATTTACATCTGTGCAGCTGTACAGCTTTCTCAGTTATGTGGAGAGCTGTGATCTTAACCAGATGTAAAACCAGACTCAACAACTGACAGACGTCTGTCAGGGGCGACCTGGGCAAACATTTAAATTGGAGATGTGACTTATGAACCAGGAACAGCCTAGACCAGCGGTCACAAAGTCACCTCGTCTCAGTATGACCAACTCCCCGATGCCTTTTGCCAAGGTGACCTACCAATGCCAACTGCTAGAAAGCCAACCTGAAGAACTCAAATGGTACATGAGTGACAAAACAGTCAGCAGGAGTGGAAAACAACAACTTTTGGCCCCTTTGTACCCCTCCATAAGGCTAGGGAAAGCCTGAGAAAGTACTTCAGATGGTGGGATGTGTCAAAGGGGTTGGACGGCTCCATAATACAATTGGATGTCCTTGAACGTGTAGGTTTGTAACTTGAATCACCAACCCTTCCATCACCTTGATGGTTCTGTATTCAACTCCCAGTCTCTAATACACCACATAATTCATACACCCCAGATGCCTTCAAACGACCCTAAAAACACTGGAACGGAACCTTGTAACCGGCAAAGGTACTTCAGCTGTGCCTATATATATATCGCACCCCTTTTGGACCGATATGCAGGATTTACTCTGTTCAGAAGTTGTCCGTCGTCGTTTTTAGAGGTCAGACAATGTTGACAAATAAAACCGGTCCCCCCCTTTTTTCTGCACGCGCCGTGCCCGAAATACAATCCAATAAAGCGAAACACATTACAGATAGCGAGACTGTGCTGTAAAAACGCAAAATACAAGTATGGTTTATGTGATTAACATACACTTTATGAGATATGAATTTTATTCTGAATGTTATGCCCCCCCCCCCCAATCATACGACCAAGCCGGTTAAGATCCATCGCACGCCATGCACGGATGAAAAAAAGCAAAACTCTTCCAAATTATCCCAAATCTTTTTAACAAAACTGTCTATATAAGGCACATCTTATAATTAATAGTGGCGGCAGGCTGTTCTGAACGCGCAGCTCGCTCCCGCAGCGGACGAGGCACGCGCAACCGCACGGCTTCTAGAAAGATCTCGAGGTACCGCAGTATTAAAACCTGAAGCCAATGGGTGTTTTATTTCAACGAACCCTCGTTCGGCGAGCGGAACCACATCGCTGGTTTAAACCTTTTATTTTTCTCAAAAAGAAGCTGAGTTATTTTCATAGTGAAACAAACGCGAACGAGAGAACGGCACTGCGGCGCGCGACCTGATCTCGTCCTGACCGTCAATGGTTCATTAATCACCACGCGCGCACTGCAGAACCACGAGCTTCCCCCCCCCTTCTCCACGGCAGCCAATCAAAGGTGCGTTGCTACGGCGACAACCTTTACCCCTGAGAGTTCCTCCATTGATTTTTTCGCCCCCTGTTGTTATGCGGGCGTTGCTTTGACTCGCGGGGTCACGTGACCGCCGCTCTGCAGATGGCGGGAGGCTCCCGGCAAACTGGTCTGACTGATACTGGCAGAGAGTTGTTCAGATAGTTGTAGAAAGGTAACAACAATGTTTTAGATGTATGTGTGTGTGTGCGAGACGTACCCTGACAGGTGCGTGGAGCAGCGTTCTGTCAGAGAAGCTGAAGCTGTTTTGCTAATGGACGGCTTTGTCAGATGCGCCAGTAATGGCTCCTTTAAATTCATCCATTCATTTTTAATAAATGCAGAGTCACGTTGGACCAGAGTCTATCCTGGAAGCATAGCGTGTATACACTCTGCATAGAGCCCCGGCCGTCACAGGACAACAACATTCAAAATTACGCTCTCAAACCTAATGGCAGCATATTGTTCATTATTACTGGTATTACAGTTAGGATTTAGCTGTTGATTTAAGACTTGCTTTTTCTCCACAACTGCTTCTGCCAATTTAACTTTCCACCATAATGTTTCACGTTGTTTTGAGGGTCCTTTGGTTTTTCTACAGACTTCTTTGGCAACTTGTATCCAGTTACTCTTTGCATACTCCCATTTCTTTGTGGACCCCCCAGGATGGCTGATGTTTTCTGCACCTTCTTAGCCAGTATGCCTTCGAAAACCTTTCTGACTTGTTCATCCTTTGATTTTCATACTTTGAGCTTTGGTAGGAACTTTTTTTTGCAGAATTTTGCTTTGTTATTCAGAATGAAGTTTCCAACTGGGATGTTGTGTTGCTGAACGCAAACTTCTCCAGGTATTGCTTTGACAGCAGGCAGTGCCTTTGTCGGTATGCTCATATGATGTGTAAAGAGGATGACTTAGTCAAGAAATGCATATATGTAGCTGTTGATGGAAACCAGCTAAGAGGCAGGACAAGAAAGAAATTAACTGAAGAAGTGACTCTGGACATAATAAGTATGAACCTGACTGTTGAAGATATGAAAGATTGACAACTTTGGAGACACAGCATTTGGAGGAAAACAGCCAACTGAGGTTCTCCTGGAAAAACACTGTAAAACTGGTGACGATGATGGTACCTCTAAGACCAAGGTACTGTACGACATTAAACATACTGAAACACTTTATATAATAGAGCAATGCAACACACGTGAAGGGCAATTTAGAGTCACAAATCCATGTAAACACTTTTTTGGAATGTGAGAAGAAACGAGGGGGAAACCACACGAACATGAGGAGAACACGTAAAACTCTGTATAGATAGGGCAAGATTCAATCCCAAATTTCAGCCCGCAGCCCGGAAGCTTTCAGGCTCCAGCGTTAACCACCGCACAATCTTACCACCCATATTACAATCATAACTGAAGAAACTGTTTGTTGGAACATGTAATCTAAAATAGATGCAAGCAGTTTAAGGAGGAATTCGCATTCTGTTTATAACAACAGTAAAACAAACCAAATATATAACTGGTACATAACTGGCAGCCCTCGCTGTCCTAACCCAAGGGGTCATGGCATGATGTGTTGTTGAAGTTCTCAGTAGCTTTTTACCCATCATGTTTTCCCATTTCATGGCACCATCTAAACAAAATGGGACATACAGCAAGCATCAAACATTTACTGTGCTGCCAGGGAAACACTTATGAAACTCTTAATCTCTAATCCTGTCTTGCTCAACCAGAATGCAGTGTGCAGTTCCAGGTTCTAAAAACTGCTCATAGGCCCCGTCCTGTGGAGTGATGTAGGGTTCATTACATTGCAAAGACATTGCAGGATTCAAAGCACTGGCTAACAGCAAACAAAAACATCCAGTGGTTCAACACATCGGTGCACAAATAGTTTGTGTCAATGTTTTCAGACTATTTCATACTGTGTGCAGTTATATAAGCATCTGTACAGCTATAAATTCAAAGTAAGTTTAGAATGAACAAAAAATGAATTTATCGAGAGAAGCTGATTTAGATACTATTTAAAGACCCCTCTGAAGTGGCTCTGCCTTTAAACCTGTCAGTGAGCACTGAACCCCAGACCTCCCTGGCTCCAGAACAGTTTGCTGTCCATTTCCCTGGAGACGGAGACTTTATGTCAGCTAATAGAGTATCCCAGCTGGCTGTTGTGTTAGAGCGGCTTTGTTAACATGGCAAGCACTGGGTTGCCAGTGGCGTCGGCCGTGTCGCTCCATAAATCGGCTATCAACTGCCGAAGCGGTTCGCCCTGGAAAAAAGGTGGAAGAACAAGTAGGAGTGACTGGAGGTGCTGTCATTGGAGATAGGAAAGAATTGGAAAATGTAAAACACAAAGGGGGAAAAGGTATATAAATATTTAATTTAAAAACGGATGTCTTTTTTTTCCGCCATACTATCCGTGTTTTGTTTTGAAAAGTTTAATGGATGAATCCTGTTAAGTGCATGCTTCTGTGAGGCTTGCAAAACGTACTTTTTAGCTGGTTTTGACTGCTGACTTGTGTTCATGGGTAGTAAAATTAAGTTTTCAAAAGTTTGCTCAGTATTGTTTGCCTGAAAATCGATTACAGCTCTTAACAAGTTTGCAAGCACTATATCATTATAGCCCTGCTATACAAGTGCTAGTTACAAGACTTGGCTGTTGCCTCCTTAGTAAAGCTGGTGGTGCCAGTCTTTTTCAGTTATATCTTAATATGTTGAGGTTTCTCAGCACCTAAAGTGTGCCAAACTCCATCTTGCACAATGCACTGAAAACGTTTAAACAACATTAATAGTGTCTGACTACATCCTGCCCAACTGAGTCGGCGCTATGGTTGTAGAGATAGTGAGACACTGATCTTTGGGTTGAAGATGAATCCAGGAGTTTATTTACAGTGACTCGAGAGTGATCTTCACAGCGAGACAAATCTTCAGGCAAACACAGGATGTGGAACATGTAGGCGAGGTTAGGGTTGCAAGGAAACTTCAGGACAATCGCAGCAGCGGTGGAACTTTGTTGGCACAGGCGGACAAACAAGACTCTGCAAACGGCTGCATCTTCTTCTGGCTTAGTGTTCGAGGCAGCCCTGACTGCTTAGTCTCAGGAGGCTTTCCAAAGTACAGTCACTGAGCTTTGACAGAGTTGCACAGGCTCCCTCTCAGTGGATATTGCTGTGTGCTTCGTAGTCACCCCGAGTTGCTGTTGGATCAAAGCTCGGTGTCAGTGGAATTATCCTTCCCTGGTGCTTTTGAAAAATGAACTTAATGTCATTCTGTGAGGAATTCCACTTGTGAGGTTAAAGGTTTAAGTCATAGGAGGGGGGTCTGGCTACACTACTGAGTTAAGTATTAAATCGGAATTGATTTATTGAACCAAACCAAATATCCAGCTTTGTAAATTGGATAGTTCAGAGTAGAGCTATATGTGAATAAAATCAATGCGAGTTTTGTATTTTTCTGCTAAAGTATTAAATACACACCTCCTACATTTAGTGAAAATGATATGACCATTGCTTGTTTTGGAACACACAGAATTATTCTCTTGCAAATTATTTTCCTCATGCTTTTGTTATTGTTGACAGAGTTGAGTAGCGTGCACCGCTATCCATGCTAATTATAGCAGGTCTTTGTTGTTCGGAAACACGAGCCATCGACTGATGTTTTGACGTATTCCATCAGTGGCTGGGTTTCCATGCGATTCGAAAAGCTGCTCTTGTGGTAAAGAAAAATGGGCTGTCTCTAACAGGTCTCTGTTCACTGAATTGCGTGAATTTCATATGCAGATTAGTGCTTCGTGCCACACGAACGTTGAAAGGGGATGTTTAACCGTGAATTGCGAAGAAAGGTCAATGTACGGTAACAAAGTCCTCTCTAGCTGCAGAAATTGGTCTCACACATTGTACCGTATTGCACCCATTTGGCACAAATGGAATCATTCTTGAATTCTTTCCCTGGACTACAGCGACCCAGAGGGATCCTCAGAGTTTTGGTTGTGGGTCTTAGAGAGGAGCCTGCTGTTGTACCCTGTAACAGCCATATATGATAAATATCCAAGTCTAGCAGTTGCAAAGCTGACGCGGTTTTATTAAAAGGCAGCTGGTATGTAGCCAAATTGCCTCCAGTGTCTGTCTGTAAATCTTCCTTATTGTTTTTTGTTTTTCCACAGTTGTTGCTTCCACTCAGGAACAACATCTGAAGTTCGTTCTAAATTAATTCCGCAATTTTTCATATTCTCCTTCCCACATTTTATTTCTGAGCACTTTTTTTTAATACTAGAAGAAGCCCTAACATTGTTCCATATGGATGTCTCTTAAGTATGCTTCCATTCTTAAGCCGTTAGAATTTCTCATTTGATGATTTATGTGTTTATTCATGTCTCACAATAGTTTGTAAATTATGTCCAGTCTGTGGTACTGGAAGTTCCTCAGCACTTTAGATTTATCCCCCACCGTGCTGTACTCTACTGGAAAGATGCCAGCGTGTTTGTAGGTTTACTGGGCTGCAGCACAGGAAGATGCGAATGGTACTATTGTAAAAATTGCCGAATAGCTATGTGCTCCTTTAGTTCCAAGTCCTAGTAGGGGAGGTCTGTTGCACCATTGAGAAACACACTTTACCTATAATTCTTCAGTAAATATACATCCTGTAGAATGAAAGTAAGACAACTTATTGGAATAAAGTACTTGCTAAATTGCTAAGGTGATAAAATGTACACAACCATGAAACTTTTCGGTTTTACAAAAAAGGTTTAAAAAACTAAATAAAAAAACTGAAGGGGTTTTATCTCCTTTTCAAGAGGAAACACCGTCTACCAACATTCTAACCCAGGGTGGCATTTGGTTATTCTTTACAAATTGTATCTGAGCTTAAACAGTTTTTGAACCTGTTTAGTTAATAATATGCACAATAAGACAAGCTGATTGTACAGAGTTTATATGTACTGCTCATGTGACCTCTTCCTTCCCTCCAGGGATTATTGTACCTGTCCAGAAAGATGGAAGGAGAAAATGGACTACCATCCAACCAGTGCAACTCTAATATTAAAGTGACCTGCACCCTCTGACGGACACCTATATACATTCATGTGTAGGTTTTGATGGCAGTGTCTGTTTTGCCCTTTGTGATTTAAGGCTTGAAGGGTTTGTTAGGTGTCCAGAGGGGGGTATGGCAAAAAAATTTCTGGCACATCATTGTAGCTATCAAATCAGAATATCAGCACTCAAGAAACCCCCTTCCCCCTTTCCTGTTCTAGGGGTTCTACACTGGAAAGCCACATTTCTTTGAACTAAAGTTTTTTTTTCTGTTTTTTTTCTGGAGGGCGCTGATCCCCTTCTCTGGAGACTGGTTTTACTGGTGTTCCCTAGTCTCTCCCAGCGTTAAGGTATTATTGCAGATATAGAGCCAGTGTCAGTGTATCATATCTGCACTCAACTTTTTTTCTGCTGAACATTTACAAGTTTATGACTTGATGATGTCACACACTGCAATAAGATTAATTTGTCAATGAAAGTTAATTCCCATGAAGTGCTGTTATTTTGAATATTTTTGTTTATTTCTTGTACAACAGTGAATCAGTAAAATCGGACAGCACATTTGAGTATGTTTTTTAAGTTAGTGGGAGTGAGGAAGCATAGAGATTGATGTAGGAAAAGTAAGTGCCAGTACTCCTCTTTTTGATATTTTGTGCATATTGATGAGTATCAGCAAGCCATTAAGTATATGCATCGCTCATTATCTGAATTTAATCTGTTCTCGAAAACATGTCAAGTAGAGAACTTTCAGATAGCAGGAGCATATTTTCCATTATTTTAAATGGGAAAAATAATAATGTGTTCCGGGCACATTCCAATCTTGTTGTTCAGGGGCTGAAAACAGTTTGAGGAGCTTATGAGAAGTGTCATAAGAAAAGGTCACAATTGTACAAAGTGCAAAATGTAGAAATGCTATAACTGCATACCACTGAGTACCAGCCCACTTTAAGCACTGGGATTTGGAGAAAAAGGTACCCGGGCGTCAGCACAAGCGATTTTCAGCTCCAGTTGTCCACGTAAGATTGCAGAACCAGTTTTCGTACCCAAACAAGGTGTGGCAGGTCTTGCGTAGGGGCATGCGTGTGGACCCTTGAACATACACACTTAAAGTATGCATATTGAAGCAAGACCAGAAAAGAAGTGAGATACATGATGCGTGTATTTGTTCTGTTCTAAATAAGACAAGGGGCATCACATAGTGCTGCCCAGTTAAACCAGCAGATAAACATACTGACTTTGTTTCTGGTTGGGTGATGCCATGTCCTAAAGAGCCATGGTCTGGCCAAAATGTGTGTTCCCTTATCTATACTCTTTGTGGCAGCGTTCATTACACTCAGTGACAGACTGATCTCTGACTAAAGTTAATGTCGCATTTGGGCTCTTATGTGGAAGAATGGGTAAAAAATGATGGGCAGGGTGATATTTTAACAGGAGGCTGCAATGCTATTGGCATCCCACCCCCTGTCTGTCAGCAGGACTCATCGGCTTCCAGAAACCTGACACCACCGTTGATTAATGAAAGAAGTAAAAATTGTATGTCATTTTTGAGGGGAGGGCGTGAGTACTCAGGTCCCCCTTACATGCCTTGACTGTGGCAAGAGGCAAATTCATGTCTTGACTCCAGGATAGACAACCACTTTGACTCTTGGTGCCAACAGCAGTTCCATTATGTTTGCATCACGATGCCCATCAGAGCAGTAGCTGTAGTGTCGATTCTTAGCATTAACTGTAACAGCAGCCCTACCATTGACTGCTTCTGTGGAAGCACTGTGGTGAGGAGGATGGGTACAGATGGGATGAGGAGGGAGATGAGAACATTACAAAGGAGAAAGCTAGTTTTGACTGAAATAAGAAGGGCATGTCTTTGCTCCCTTAGGTGGAACCTGCGTGGCATCAGCTCAGAGCACCTTTTACCACCTCTCATTGCATTCCACCACCTCCCACTGCCTTTAACTGCATCCCATCACCTTTAATCACCTGCTACCCTCCCCTGTCTCTGGATGGTCAACCTTGTTCATCGAGGAAAAAAAGAGCACACAGGTAGGGAGCACACCATAGGGGGCTATTTTTAACACACATTAAGAAGCAGGTACTATTACAGTTGGGAACGCAGCTGGTTGTCAGTTTAAACTTCCAGTATCTAAATACCTAACCTGGTGTTCTGTGATAAAATACCCTGCCAAAACAATGGGTAACATTGGAAGCCTTTTTTGAACAGAAGTTTCAGCCTCATTTAGGTGGTTGAACACTCTCAACTAATACCTAAAAGAGAGACAGAGGGAGTAGGTTCCATTCCCAAACTCTCTTTATTATGCAAACCTAGTGCTTCAGACACACAAAAAGAAACAAGGACTCGGAGGGATTGATATGTTTTGAAGAATACGCATAAAAAAGGGGGAAAAAAAGGACAAACGTGTTATGAAGCACAGTAAAAACAGAGGGTAAATTTGTGGAAGAACAGTCAATGAAGTCATGTAGGGGATGAGATGGGTTGCTGATCTCACAACAGAGGGATATGGAACTGGAGCAAAGCCAGATATGTTCCTGACTCCCAAATTAGCAATGAGGTCCTTCTGCTGGATCAGTGGAAAAGCTGCAGATAGAAGAAAAAGCAATATATTTTCTAACCGTTTTTTGGATTACTTGTTTAACAATCGTGACTTACATAGTTTACAGTTCTGTACTTCACCCATTTATACAACTGGATATCTTTGCTAGAGCATGCCTGGCTATAGAGTCTGCTCAGTGGTTCAGCAGCAGGGGCCCAGTCAAGAACCAAACCCTCAATATCTGTTCTACTAGAGCATGGTGTGAATGCACATGTATTTTGCCTAAAACCATTTCTAATGTGTGCCAATCCTTTTAGATCTTATTGTTTGTCAAAAAAAAAGCCCAGCAAGGCATTGAAGTCCTTTAGTCTGATGCCATGAAGACATGCAAATTGCCTCTAATGTTCTTAAACATGAGGTTATATTTTTCCTGAGCAGATGCTTTTATCCAAAGTGGCTCCCATACTTCACTGCTGCACAGTTCACCTGCAGCAGAAGCAGCAAGGTGCATTTGAATTTCATAAAGACGAGTGTTGGCTTTTGACTTGCACTTCAATGCATGCGTGCTGCAAGGTGGAGGTGGCTCAACCCTAAGTTTCCACTTATAATGCAACTCATGACAAAATGCAGCAGTGAAAAATACTCTTTCATTAAAATTAACCAACACTAAATAATATATTTACAAAGATGCACAAAGTAATATCATAGACCTTATTATCTTATACCAACTGTGACTGCTGGACATAGCATATGCAAAAACTGAGTGGTCACTCTAATCTTCAACAACTTAATAAAACATAGATACGTATTTTGACTATATAAAATTATGTTTATGCATTATGCAATTTTGCCGTAATTGTCAGTGCCGTAAAGAATGCAAACATATGAAATAATGTGTTTTTATACATGAGAGAACCTACCTCGGTGTTTTATAAATACAATTTTAATTTTATGTTGGCAGAGAACTGGTCAAATTTGAGGCGTGATTATGGGTTCCAGCTGTATTTGAGTCCTGAAACTGACACAGAAGGTCCAATAGGTTGGACCAAACCATGAATGAAACACAAAAGGAGGTAAAACACTCCAGGTGAAAGAAGTTTAAATGGTTGAAGGACACGGTATTGTACGATCGTCAGAAAACCTGAACGTCCCCCTGGCGGGGAGTGGCTTTGGTATCGCCTGTGTTCAGCTTGATGCCCGTAGGACTACGACTGGTGATGAAGTCACGCCAATTGGATGCGCTTTAATTGTGCCATTTACAGCAATAAAGGCAAGAAATGAAACAACAGGACGCAAAGGATAGTGACACGACAGGGTGAAGAGCTGCTGCTGTCGCTGGGAAACCCAAACAGTCAAAACATGGGTGTCCTTATTCAGCCAATCGCTCAAATGATCACAACTTAATTTAAAAAAATAAAGCACACTAAGTTGCATAATTTATATACTCCATTCTGAGCTGGTTTTCATGCTGAAATGTAATAGTGGGATGGATAACATAGAAATTTCAGTCCAACCCTTAATGGCTCAAAAGTAATACAGCATTCCTTCCCTTGAAAATGAACCTATAAAGTCCTGCTTCTTTCAACACCAGTCTTGCCCGATTTATTTATGTGGTTGTCCACTGCCCTTGGTAGGACACGTAACTGACTGCTTTGCTGCAATAGATAGTGCCATGTTTGCTGTAGCTATTTCTTCTTTTTAGAGCTTGATGGTTTACATATTAAGGACTTCCACAGCACCACTGTTGCAGTTCCTTTGCTGGATTTCACGAATGAACCAAACTATGTGTTATCCATGGAGGTGCCTCTTACAAAGACCTTAAGTTTGCAGTTGCTGAGTGGTTCAAACAAAATTTGGGGAATGGAAATGCTTAGACTTCTGGCATTTCTCTGTGGTGTTTACTGCAGTGCCTGATGTGACAAACTTCTTGGGTTGGGTGTCGTTCAGAGTTCTGGCTCATGTCTGTGTCTGACTTATCACTCATCACTTTTTTACTTTACTTTACCTTCACTCACCACTTTTTACTTTAGTCTGTCCATAATTCACTCATCACTTATTATATTCATCTTTAATGTGTCTAATTTCAAAATATTTTGATAGCATACATGACTTTGGTTCTTGACGCAGTCCTCTGTCAAGAGGTGTTAGGGGAACTTGACTGTTCGTGATTCCTCCCCAAAAATTGTGTAATTTTGTAAACTTTTTTCATTAACCAATATGTGGTGCTGATGCCCAAAATAAGTAAAAAAAAAAAAAGGTTTAATAATGTCAATTAATTGTAATAATGTGCCTGAAACTGCTTAAGTGTGGCAAAAATGGCTGAAGGGAGTCAGTGGTGTCACATCAAACTTTTTTAAGCTTATCCCCACAACCACCTACCCCCTACTCCCTTGATATACAGATCATGTAGATAGTGCCTCCTTTTGCCCCATTACAGTGGGAAGCACAGTGTCAGTGCAGTGGATTATGGGAGGGAGAAAGCTGCCACAGCTTAAAAGAGGAATCCATGGCAGGGCAGACAGAGGCTCCATTCATCCACCCTGTGGCCCAAAACTCCCAAACCCACGCTCGTCGTCCTCCCACGCTTACGGAGACCTGACTCCTTTGGACGAGTTCTTTCTGCATTATGTATTCAGAAAGGTCATAATTGCAGTGAGAAACTTGTTCCGTAAAGTTCACTACCCCAACAAGCCATGATAGATCAGTTTTAATGTGGGCTTGCGAATTGCACATTATGGTAAGCCTGAAAGTGAACTGGAGTTCCGGTCGATGTCGATCTCAACCTTAGCGTTCGGACATTGTTTAAGTACGATTGAATGTCACTAGAAAGGCAGTGCAGGCAGCATATGCATCGTGCTTTAGTGGATGTGTAGCACGGCCGAAAACATTTGAAAATTGCACTGGCCTCTAATATGATTTATCCTAGCGTGTCGTTTCATTACAGTTCTCACTCCAGCGTGCATGGCAAGAGGCCCTCAGGAATATCGCCGCTCATTTTCGGTGCTTGCAGAGAAATGGTTTTTCGCAGATAGGATATGTCTCATTCTTGCAGATGCCAAGGCAAGCATAGGTACGTCTAGGAGAAGGAGGAGAAACATTTGTTTGCAGTCAAAGCCGACACGGATGAGGCGTGCCACGGCCAGTGGCCTCAAGTGTCCAAATCTTGGCCATGTGAGCTGTAGCAGCACAAGTGCTCACTCTTTGCACAACTACAGCAACAGTAGACCTCGCAGCACATACTGACTGACAGAAATAATGACAGAAAAGGCGCTTCGGAAATGGAACCTTCTGGAAAGTAGGCCGTGTCTATCCTTTGCGTCGCACTGCAGAAGCAAGGGGGGGGTAAAAAGAAATAAAGCAGAACTCAGCTCCAGCAGCTGCTGCGGAGGGAGTGGAGCTCGGTGAGGCGTGCATCTGAGCGGATGGCAGTCTGCGGGAGAACAGGGGGTTTTTGTAGGGTGTTGTCAAGGGTCCTGAGGTCACTGCCCATTCAGGCCACTCCGCGCACCTTTGACCCCCAGACAGCGCTGACCCAAGGTCTTTCCAAAGCGCTTCACTTGGAGATAGAATCCAAAAACTTTAGATCTGAACTCTACATGAATGGATGAACTGAAAGGGACAACAAAATCCTTGGATATAGAAGAACTACACCCCTTCACAAATTCAGAGCAGTTTGGATGAATTCTGTTTTTCAGAACATTTTTTAACATGTTCAGACCAGGATTTAGTCAGTCCTGCAGTCTGGATGCCTTGACTTTGTGGCAAATTATCAGATCAAATGAAATGAAAGATGGAACATACTGGTGACTTATGAGTTGGAGCTGCTGCCTTGCACTCAGTGCACTTGGGTTCAAATCCCACATCTTGCTGTACTATGTTTGATCGAGGTACTTTCCTTAATCTGATATAGTTAAAAATATCCAACTGTCCAAATGACTTAGTTGTGAAAAGCATTACCTATATATATCTAACATGGTAAATTTCACCTCTGTTTCTTAATTCCCCTTGTACTCACTTTTTTTATAGTTTTCCTCAAGTTGTCAGCCAGGCAAAAGGGCTCTGAAGGAGTCTTCTTAAATGGAAAGGAGTTAAAGTGGCACCCCAGTTGCTGTGAACACACTCTTTGACACCCCCCAGGTGGCCCATGAGCCACGTAGCGAAGGAGGTCCCCATGTCCTGCACTCTTCCTTCCTGCCTGGGACGGGTCTCCCAGACCCACAGGCTGCTGGGTGGGACAACATGGACAGGATGGAGACAGAACTGGCTGCAGAGACTACAGGAAAGGGTACCATGCTAAGCTAGCATAAAGATACTACACTGGGCTAATACAGCAGCCAGGAAGGCTGTAGAACCTTCCAAGGAAATTTATTATGCTCCATGGAGCATTTTTAAAAGCAGACACAATTTTTCACTTGAAAGTTAAAAAAATCGTTCCCTGGTTTTTATTAAAGTAATATGGAGTGTTGTATACCAAATTCTTCCCCAGTCTTCCTGATTTCCTGTTTCTGTTCCCTTCCTGAAGGTTCCTTTGCATTCCATGTGCATCAGATTAAAAGTGTGTTTTCTACATGTATGGGGTTTCTGTTACACACATCTGCCCTGCATGTGAAGCGGCGAGGGGCTTTTCCTCGCTGGGGTTGGGGGGTGGGCCGGGCAGTAAAGCTGATGGAGAGCGTGCTATCTTTCTGTGTTTTTGTGTTGTGATCCCGCGTCTCTGTGGCGACGTAGCTGGAGCTCGCTGTGTTCTTCCGGTTCTTTCCATTTGCTGGATCGCCACTCTCAAATGTTAAGCTGGGAGGTCCAGTGCAAAGCGCTTTGAATGGATAGTTCCTCTGTGTTATATAATGGCAATAAGAATAAAAAACGTGCTGATTTGAATAAACAAAATACCTCCTATATTAAATTATAAAAAAATTTCTAAATATTCAATTCCATGCCAGAAAAAGCAATTTGCAGTAATTGTGTTGTTTATTTCAGATGAAGTAGTTTGTATGTCATCTGTCACGATTTTATAATTTCACCAGTGCGATTTCAGATCTCAGTGCCTTTCCACATTCTGAAATACTAATTTTGTTAATGCTGCCACACTTTTCGTTTATGTAAGGACACTTTTTTACCTTTCTGCAGTATGTAAATGACTCTGGTCTGTTTTTCATTTTCTTTTAATTTGTAACGTTCACTAATAAGTGAAAGACAATTTTTATGAAAGTTTGAAACAAAGGTTTAATGCTTCTCCTCCCCCACACACATCCTGCCAGCATCACTGGAAAAAAAAAAGAATTTCCACTGACATGAAACCCTAACAGGGAGGCTTACTGGTTTTTGAATGAAACAAACTATCGGCAGCAAACTGATCAGCATCCATCATCGACGTCTTCTCATCAATTTTCAATTTAATTTATTAGAAAGAAAAAGATGAGGGGGGAAAAAATCATCTTCCCATATGCTGCATTTTTAATTCTTTGCCTCCAAATGCTTGTAATAAATCTGCATGTTGAGCGTTTAAAGATTAATTCCTCAGCTTCCCCACTCTTCTCTCCACCCACCCCCCCCTCCCCCCCCTCCCCCCCCTCTCTCCCGGTCTCTTGCTTGCCCTCCCTCCTCCCATTCCACCCAGCCTGTTCTCTCACATAAGCCTATGCAAATGGACGACCTGACTTCGGCGCCTGTAATTGTATGCATTTTTAACCGGCCAATCGGCTGAGAGAGAGGCCTGCGGATGGTCCCCCCTCTTCATTTTTTATTTTTAGCCCTGTGCTTCCCCCTCCAGATGCAGCGGGGCCGTTTCACCGCATGCGAGGCTGCAGTCAGCCGATTCAAAATGGGCCATGCGCTTCCGAGCTCCGTCACTCGCTCCTTCCCTCTTCCACTCACTCGTCTCTTTCGCACACTTCACACGGCAAATTTCTGCTCTTCGTTGCAGGCTGGGTGTTGGGTCTTCTGGGTTTGTGCTTGGGAAGTCCAATTTTTATGGGATTCTGTGGTAGGAGTTTGGGGCAAAAGGGGGGGGGCTTTATTATCTTTATTCAACTGACACCTATGTCCAAGGTGACCTACAATGTCAGGTTTGCACACTAAGCTACTTACAAATTTACAAATATTAGCCCATTAATGCAGCTGGGTCAGCAGGTAGGAAAGTGGTTAGAGGTGCCCCCTTTGACCTTGAAAGACTCAGGTTTGAATCCCACCTCCCATTGTAGTACACCTTATTAAGGCTCTTACCGTGAATTGGTACTGTATAAAATTACCCAGCTGTATAAATTAAGTCTTTCTAAGTCACTTTAGAGAAAAGTGTCAGGGAAATGAGTAAATGTACTGGAGTAATTCAGGGTAAGTATCTTGGTCAAGTGTGCTTGGGGGTGGAATTTGAACCACTGCCGCAGTTAATGTTGCTCTTGCCAACATCCACGAAACTCACGGGAACCTCAATGAATACAAATAGCAGTGAAAAAAATATCTACCAGTCAAAGTGTAATAAATAGCGATGTGGAAACGTGTTTTGTGTGACCTGTCACACAGCATCTTCCCGTGAATATTGACACGATAACATGTTTCGATGCTAATGTGGTGATGAAGGCTGTAATCTGGCAAGATTGTGTTGAGCCGTGTTGGAAGGGGTGCATTCATCTCCATCACGAGGTTCTCTATTCCAGGTAGGCCTGGCCTTCTTTCGGGTGACATGAGTGATGTACACAGAGAGCACCATCTCAGATAACGTCGGTGATGAAGAAGACAGGACCTTGTGGGTCGAAACGCTGACTGTATTGGCGGCACGTGTGAAATTACACCGTGCGGGTTATTTTTTACACTTTTTTTCTGCTACCATGCACCTCCAACCCTTTGCTATATGCACAGTATATGCCTGTGTTAATGCCGTGCTTTATCACTGTAATCCAAACAAAGCAAACGAATTTCTGTTTTGAACGCTGTAAAAGCAGCACGGCAGATGCCTTTGTCTAAAGTGTGGAATTAATCTCGCAATTTTTACACCTCATCCATCAGTTACAGTTGCTTTTTCACCAAGCTATACTTGCCCTAATGAAAAAAATTGAACGTTTTAAATGCATCTTATTTATAACATCTTTCAAAACTGCCAGCAGCAGGTGGCTAACAGCTGATCACTACCACCACCACTGACCACCTTGCACTGTTTCATCACTACCATCACTACTGACTTTGCACTGATTCTCTAATGTATTTATTTATATGTTTAACATCTTATCTGTTCACATTTTGATTATTTATTTACCTACTTATCTCCATTCTACCTCAGCTTGTCTAAATTCTGGTATGTTGCTATGTTGTGATCTTTGTACCTATGTGTACCCCTCTGTCTGCAGCCTTAAAGTGTGTCAGTCATGCAGGCAATCTGGTTACGAATGTCGGCTTCTATACGGAAGGTTATAGGTTCACGCCCCATTCCTGCTACTGCTATACTGTTCTTGGTACAGATGCTTCAGTGAAATAAGCATATGTGTGAATGGGTCAAATACCGTTATTCATGTAGGATGAAGGTGTCGGCTAAGCCCCAAATTAATAATAATAAAGAGTACTTTGAATATATACACTATATTTTGTTCATACTCCCATCTCACTTCATTAAGCAAAAAGCCTATTTCCATTCATTTGAATGTGAAAAAATTAAAATGCCCTCCCAGGCCCCCTAAAGTCATAAATTCTTCACCCAAATTTGCACAAACACCTTTAATTACTTAATTATAAGTCAGCTACCACTAATGTAATACATGCATAATTGTAGATGTAGCCCGCAGAAATGACTTAGTTACACAATACCAACATGCAGAAACGGCTGTGAACTCTAGTGGACAACACACACTGAACGCTGGCACTCGGTCAATCCCGCTCGTCCAAAGTGTGTATTTCTCAGTCAAGTTGCCATTTACTCGGAGACAATGTGTCTGCTACAGTGCAGAGGTTGTGCATTAAGCAGAAAGCACACACAGACTAGCACTGTGTTTTACACTGTGCCCTGCTGTTAAGGCAGTCTGCTAAGCGAGGGACAGGTGAAAAAATAAATTACATTTATTTTAACTGTGACGTTTGAGCTAAACTGACACAATTCAGTACATTTTGAGTTTGCTTGCGTTTCTGAATGAGTGATCAAAGGTGAAAAAGAAGGGACCCCCTCAGAATCAGCAGTTACTTTTACACGATAAATCCGCTCCTGTATCTGCTTACTACTAATAGCTGCATCGTGGATGCAGGGAAGGTGTTGCTGAGACCTGTGTTCAACTGGGTCCTATGGTGTTAGAGTCCATGCTGCTTTGTCTTGTGGTATTGGATCTTGAAATACTGACTCCTGGTCCTTGGGTATAAAATTCTGTAGTACTGTGTCCTGGGGTATTGAACAAAATTTTTTTGGTTCTTGTGGTACTTGGTGCTATGATGCAGGGTCCTGGGGTATTAGATCCTGCACTACTGGATCTCGAGGTACCCTATCCTGGAGTATTGGGTCCAGTGTAAGGTTGGATCCACTACTATTGGGGGAGATGGTACTAGGTCTTATGGTGTTGTACTACTGGGTCTTGTGCTACTGGGTCCTATGGAATCAGGTCCAGTGGTACTGGTTCTGAAGTATCAAATTCTCCAGTACTGAGTCCACGATACTATATCCAATCCTGCTTTGCCCTAGAGTATTGGATCCTTGTAGTACCTGGATCTGTGATATTTGGTCCTGGGCTATAGGATCCTATGCTATTGGGTTCTGGGCTACTGGGCCTTGTAGTACTGAATCTTGGAGTATCGGATTCAACCACTTCAAACGCCCCAAATCTGATAAACAGTGAAAAGTGAACTAAGAATCAAAGGCACGAACTGTTTGACATAAGTATGTTGGCACAGTGGCACCATTTCATCCGTTCTGAAAACATCTCAACTCTGAAAGAGCTGTTACAAATCATTTAAAACAATGTAAAAACATATGAATGTTGTATGAATTTCTTAAATGAAATACGACTCCCATGTACACCCAAGCGCTCCGCGATAATTTAAAGCCCAGCTTTGCCCAAACTGCTGTACGGTGACAGGCATCAGCACTGCCGCACAATAATTTCAGCTCATCATCCTCCCTCTGATCTCAGATGTTCCAGAGGAGAACAGAAACAAGAGCCAGGCACACGTGGACTTGTGATTGGCCAGGTCTTGTCATGTGATGGACTTGTAAAATGATTCAAACATTTTTCTTGTTTGCAGCGGTCGGCTGCACACCTGCGCCATCCTGGTTGAGTCACCATAGGCCCCAGGTTGTGGTTTGGGGGGGAAGAGGCGAGCTGCAATCCTGTACGTCGTCCACCTGAAACAGATTTAAACCCAGAGGCAATGCTCTGTAGCACAGCAGATGCACCAGAAGGGTTCGTGTTTGACTCCCCTGTTGTTGCACCTCTATATTAAGCCTCAAACTCAAGTTGATGCCAACTCGTGACGACTTAGCACTGCTGTATTCCACCGATTGCTGTAGAACATCTGTTCCCAGATTCGGTCCACACCCAGATGGGAAGGGAGCTTTCAGATGGAGTGACGGCTTTAGCAATTTAATGCAATTGCATAACAGCAGCTCGTTCATAAACTCAGTTGCTGCCGGTGCCATCTGAGGTTTGGTAAAGACTGAGTCAGCGTTACTCAGGAATTGTTACCTAATATTGGTGTCACCTGCTCTTGAGTGGCCAGGAGAGGTAGGTTCAGTTCTGTCTATCTATCTATCTATCTATCTATCTATCTATCTATCTATCTATAGCTCCTACTGTAGTTCCCTTGATGTAGGTACCCACCCTCAAGCAATATTGTGAAAGTTACCAGCTGTGCAAACAAAAAAATCATTATTAACAGTTCAGTATGCAAACCTAACATTGTTATTTATCTTGGACAAAGGCAACAGATAAATAAATAAATAGCAATAATGTTTTAATATGATTTGGGATTCATTCAGGCCATTATTATTTTAAACACTTTAACATGTTTCTATATCTGCACCTGGATACACTGTACATACATGTGCATGACATGTACATGGTAGGTTCCTTTCTCGAGGGTTCTGTAAAGGTTATCTGTAACTGTAACAAAGTTTGAAAATAGCAATAATTTGTGTTAATGTGATTTCGTATTTGACATGCAAAGAGAAAGTAGTGATAATTTACATTTTAAAAACCACTCCATGGCTTTTCTCGAAACAGGCATCTAAATCCTTTCTTAATTTTTTGAAAATCTATTTTAAATTTTGGTTCCTCCGTTTACGAAAAGGATGTTGTTGAGAGTGAAAAGGGTTTCAGTTTCACAACATGCCTTTATGGAAGGTTTTGTCACGTAAAGCTCACCTTTAACCTTTTCACTGCCTTATGTTAAAATGCAAAATTGTGCACAAAGATCTCAAGGAGGAATCAAATGTGAGCACACCACCCAGAGTGGAAATAAATAACAACACAGTAGTCATTTACAGTTTATGAATCTGTTCCAATCCGTTCCAAACGAATAGTTTTTAATTCTGTGTGAGATCCAAACCATCATATTCGCTGAGATTGTTTTAAGTCACACAAACTTTATTTATTTTTATAACACTCAATGTTGTGTTTAATTGGCACTTAAGGTGTGATTTTTTTTGCATTTTATTACTTTGGTGAATTAACAGAGTGGGTTTTTTACTTTTGTGCTCAGAAAAGATAGTAAATGGTATATTAATGGGTTAGGACTGAACAAAGACCATGTAATGTTGGATATTCCAGACAGGCCTCCAGAGTCAA
This sequence comes from Arapaima gigas, assembly GCA_900497675.1. NCBI lineage: Eukaryota > Metazoa > Chordata > Actinopteri > Osteoglossiformes > Osteoglossidae > Arapaima > Arapaima gigas. The sequence continues at coordinate 865,384 of UFQX01000472.1, read as the reverse complement.
AGACATATGAAAATATACCAGTATGAAAAAATAACACATACTTAATTGTAATACACACTAGAACAAAAATAGTAATCACATTTATCACCTATTGGCAGCATTGTTACAAAATCCCAAACAGATTTTTACGGAACAATTTCTTTTCTAATAATGCAAAGAAATATGATTGCGTAAAGCTTCACAGCCATTGGCAAACCTCTTTGAAATCATACGTCCATAATCATCATGCCATTATTTTATATAATCATTTCATACATCGGTGCATGACTAAAATGCTCATTTACGCAGCCATGGGGGGAAAAAATGTGCAAAAATATTATAAGACGTGAAAAAAAACATTCTGTGGGGGAAAAAAAGAAGAAAATGACGTGGGGGTGGGGTGGGGGGTAATAATCTAGCAGCTTTATGCAGGCGCTCTTCCGTGTGGATCTGTCTCCCTTCAGAGTCCGTGCCACAGAGCTGCAGGAAGGAGGGAGGAAGTGTCGGCCCGCTCCTCTAATGCAAAACCACCGCGACACGCAAGGTGTCATCACCACCACAAATCACTTCCCCGTGCGGCTGAGCGCTCACCACAACAACCCCCCCCCAAAACCATCCCTCCCTGCCCATCCCACTGCACGCCTCCTGCCCCCCTCCACTACTCCATCCACAATCCCTGGAGGGGCAGTGCAATCTGGATGCTCCACCCCTATAGACCCCATCTGCTGCCTTTTATGCAAATGAACTTAGAGGAACATCTCAATTGGTCTATAACTGAGCAAATCCCGCCTCTCACTCACTTCTCACTCTGCCCACCGCGACCCTACCCACTTGCCATGTGTTCCAAGTAGTGCTGGAGTAGCCAGGCCAGGCCCAGTCAGACAGCACTTAATGCAGCCAACCAGTAGACTCCCAGAAAGTGGGTCAGACGCCGAGCGCCGATAGCTGGGGCCCAGCGGCCCCGAAACCGGACATGTTTAGTCTCTTGCTCTCAACTGTTTAGGATTCTTGTTTTTTTTTTTTCAAAGATGTAAATGCACAGCTGTTTCTTCCCTGACTGTTTTCTTCGGATAATCAGGAGGAACCAAAAACAGACCAGATCAGGAATGACTTTGGTTAAGCTTATTATTTTTATTATTTGGTTCTTTAGGATGGTACTGTTCTAGTCCAGATGTTGGGTTGGTCCTCCCAACAAACTGATGCTGAAGTTATGAGGTCATTTATTCGGCAACATATTATGTGAGGTTTGCATACTAAGGTACTAGCAGTGATTTACTCATTTATTCAGTATTTTTTGCAGTTTCAAATTCTGGTGTAGCACTGCAGCAGGAGATGGGATTCCAACATTGGGCCTTTAAACTGCACAGCAAGAACTCTAACTGGCAATGCATTGCTTTAACACTATGCAGATAAGAAACAAATGCCTGAAATATGGCTTCTGGTAAAGTATGAATGCAGGATGTGAAAACAGCATTGGTAACACCGTTTGGAATTTTTTAAACATAATTTTGATAATTCAGTCATTTTCATTCCTAAACTGGCTCCTTCTCACCAAATCCAAATTTGTTCCTCAGAAGATGACTATAGCTTATACACTGTGCATGGTTTTCAATTAGGCATGGAATATCGGAGTATTTGTTCACAACATCTATTACTTTTTATAGCCCTCTCAGGTACGAGACTATTTAAAAACACTTTTGAAACCACTTTTCAGCCCAACTGTGACCTTTAATTGAATTTACCTGGGACTGAGTTCAGTCAAAATTGATGGTTTGAACCAGCTGAATTCCGACAGGAAATTTCTTTGTGTTTTTCACACGCAAATGTGGAACGTGTGTTGGGAGGGATGAAGTACCCGTGAAACAGGATCACCTTCTGGGAACCTGAGAGCTGGGTCCTGCTCCCGAACATCGGCCCTCAGGCGAGGATTGCGCAGTGGGCATGGAGACGGGAGAGGAACACCAGAACCCTGAGTCCATCCTTTACTGGCTGCATTATGAGCTGAATGTTATGGTTGCTATTTTTCAAGCTTTTGTGATGTTAGGGCACGGTTGGAAAACAGAACATGAGCCAACTTGCAGTGTAACTTAGTGCACCCTGGGTAATGAAACTTACCTACGAGAGGGTTATCATGAATAATAGCCACATACTACAGTAATGTTTTGCTGGGAAAGCAGCTCAGCCAGAGAATCTCATTTTCCAGGGTACAGAAAAGAACACTGAGAGTATCAAAATGCAAGAAAAAGTCAGTAGTCCAAAGAGCAAAACGACCCACTTGAAGCAGTGCTGTTAGGGCAGTTGCCTTACAGTCAGAAGGATAAAAGGTTGAATCTTATTCCTGTTTTTACCCTTGATCAGTGTACTTGCCCTAAATTGCTTCAGTAAAAAAAAAATCCCCGGCTGTACAAAAGGGTAGATCACTGTAAAGTTTCTTCCTGTCTTACTGTGTAAGCCACAGTATGATCCCTATATAAAATCTTCAAAAAAGAGTCTTGTCTTCTGAAGGAGGGAGATGTTTGAAAGAAATAACGTTCAGCTACTTTACCCTGTGACGGACTAGTGACGTATCCAGCATGTAGGTTCATAGCCTGGCACCCAGTGATCCCTGGGTAGGCGACCCTCAGCAGGATAAAGAGGTTATTGATGATGAATGGATGAGTGCATGCATGGAGGTATAGCCATTTGCTAACGCTAGCAATCTGCAAAAACCTCAGACAGTAAGAGCCCTAAGGTATATGGTCTTCTCTAAAATCGCTACAATTAAGCATTCTTGCAAGACATTCAAAATTGAGTTTTCCCGTTACGCCCCCACACTGTCTGGAGGTCCCCAATTCAAGGACAATGATGATATTTTGTCTTGGCTCTCAAAAGACACCAGCCAACCAAGCCTTTTAACAATAGCTGTGTATGTACTGTCTTACTCGGTCCTAGCTGGGTTTTAATGAAGACGACCACTAGTCTCCCAACACCACTCAGAAGTGCAGCAGTTTTGTGACCATCCTTTGTGTGGCTTTGCATTATTACTACTATTAATTCATTTATCTAATGTTTTCCCCAGAGCCACACACAACATGTGGTGCATTAGTCAAGGGTGCTGCAGGAGGAGCAGGGATTTGAACTCAGATTGTTCCCATCCAATGCAGCAGTGTTAACTGTTACACCACCTGCTATGGTGTGTGAACTGGGTGTGGGAAATAATGGCACCAGATTAGTGAACAAAAGGTTTCACATTCAAACTCCTGTCGTGCCTTTTGCTGGGTAATGAAGGGCTTCTAGTTTTGCGACTGGGTGAGAATACCGTACGAGCGATGGTGCTGCACACCAAACAGATAAATAATGTATTTAAGAACTGGGGTAACGTAAGGAAGATGGTGCAGAGTTATGAAAACTGACCCCAGACATTAACCTCACAACTCACCGCCCTCTAACCACAGCACCCCCCCAACCTCCCACAACCCCACGAGACAGACGCTGTCATTTCCCACCCTGGGATGGTCCACTGTCGCAAGCAAAGATGTTTGGGGCTCATGGGGTGTGTAGGGCTGTTTGCTGGCAGGGTGGTGGGCAAACGCAGGTGCAAGAAGGCTGCTCACGGGGCAATTAGCACCCCCTGTTCCCCACCACCACCCCAGTCCTCCTGATGAACCGCACCTCCAGGCAAATGGCCAAGACAGTTGAGTCTCCACCAGGACTGACTCCACTGTTCGAACAATAGACCCTGGCCTCCCTACTCTCTCCCTACACACACACACTCACACACACTGCAGGTGAGAGGCAGTGCCACTGATACACACTACGACACAGGTAATTAGTCACTGGCACAGAGAGCACGACCCTGGCACATGGGCACCGGGGTACTGGCAGGTTGGGGGGCATCTGTCATCCATTTTAATTGAATCTGAACCAATGATGCGGGTCTTGGCCCAGAAGTTGTGGGGAAAGAGATGCTGCTATTGACTCCCACCCTGACAATAACAATGACACGTCCATTAGGGATCGAGAGGGGGTCACTAACCAGTCACATAGATCATTCAGCTGGAGAGGAGCTACCTAGGGCACACTGCTCTCATACAGCATTGTGGGATGCCTCCAGTCCTGAGTTCAACCATAAAGATAAACACCTGGCCTGGAAATGAAACATGCAAAGACATTTTTTTTAACTGTACATGACTGTAGATGACTGTAACTGTCATTTTTTTGTATAGTTACTGTATGCAAAATTACTGCATAGAATTATGAAAGCAGTTCACAAAGTACTAAGAGGCAGAGGTCTTGTTCAGAATTTACTGGATGATTCAAGCTGTTTTGTGAATTCCGAGAAATAAGGCATCCAGGGATTTTTATACACACATAGCTGCAGGGCTTGCACATCAAATTATATATATTTTTATTAATTGCTTCTTCGTCCCTTTGCAGTAAATTCTCATAGATTCCTAAAGCAAATAATCTGGTTCTTTATATTGGTCCTCAAAACTCAGTACATTGGCCAACTGAGTAAAAATTTACATTTAAAGGGAAATATGTTAAATATACCTTCCATCTTCACACACACACCCTCATGGAAACATAGTTACAATGATGTACACACTGGAATACATGTACATGGTCAAACACAGACAAAGAGAAAAACACACTCTTTCTGTCCCAGGCAGAAGGGCTTCCTCCTCGCACTCTGATCCCTGCTCTCTGCTCTCCGCTCCGTCATCTCCTCCAACTGTTTGCCGGCTCCTCAGCTGCTCTAAGGAGACGTGAACCCGGGGAGTGCTGGCCCTGCCAGAGCCGCGGTCGCGCATCTGCTTCACGCGGCCCCCGGGAGCTGCTGTCTCCATGGGAACGCTGGCCAATCAGGGGTCCGGACCGTAACGGGGGCGGGTACAGTGTGTTTCGTCCAACACGCACGCACACGCAGGCACACACACCATCTGAGGAAGAAGAGGGTCGATCACATGACTTCTGTCACACACACGCACACATCCTTGCACACACACGCGTGCACGCTCAAAAAGGACTAAAACATTTTTATTCCCTATGTTCTCTCCCTCGCGCACAAACACTCTCAGAGCTTCACTCCTACAGCGTGCATATTCCCGCAGTGCTCTCCCACACGCTCCCAGCCCAACACACACACTCAGTCCTCAGGCCTGCAGCTTCCATTCCTCTGCAAGTTAAATTCTGCGCTAAAAGGAACCAACTGGGAAGAGCCAAATGAACTTTTTAGGCGTTCGGCTCCTCGGTAATAAATATAACATTAGGGCTGGAATGAGCGGAATGGGAACATTCTAAATTAACTGCACACACACACGGCACGGCTCGCGCTCGCTCATGTCAACACGGAGTCGGCATCCTTAAAAACACGCACGAACACTTCTCTTTATATAAACTCGCATCATAAAACTGAAGAAAGCAAAACCCTGAAGAAGGACAAACATGAAAATGACAGACATTGGTGTCCTCTAAGGAGGATAAGGACACGTGTAAGATGGAGATGTCCGTTTTAGGGCCTGGTAGGCCACAGGTCGGCTGTCCGTTGATCTCGGGGTGATGTTTGGCTGCGGACAGAAAGCGAATTCAGTTCACAGCATGTCGAGCAGGGGCAAGCTGGGGTGAGCCGGGATGGGGGAGGGGGCCAAGGCCATGACTCGGTCTGCTTCACCCCTGCTGCGGATGCAAAAAGTTATTTTTTTAACAATCTGCGTCGCTCGTCTCCCCTGCCATCTTGGGCCCAGCGATCATCAAAGTGGATTTTCCTTCTAAACAGATAAATCAGATTGGATATTTTTCAGTACTCAAAGAGGATGCTGACCAGCCTTGCTGGGTCGCAGCCCTGTGCTTGTGTGCTACTGTGTGGGTGTGGTGGTGTGACGGATGGCAGCCTGACCTCTAGCTCTGAACACATATCCTATCCACCCCAAGCACATTAATCTTTTCTTACAACCAGTTAAACACATAACAATCAGTATATAATCACCCTGATCTCTTCACAATCATAGGACCTGGGTTCAAATCCCACCTAGCACTGTAGCAGAACTTCTGACCGTGCACTGATACAGTAAAAATTACCCAGCTATATAAATGGGCAAATCACTATAAGTAGCTTAACACTGTAAGTTACTCTAAGAAAAAAAGCATCAGCTAAATGAACAAACACATTAATACCTCGAATAGCGCTGCTACCTATAGTGCTGTTTCCTCTTATTTTAGCTCTTTGGTCCGATTTTTTAAGAAGTAATTTAGCTTGTTCTTAAAAAATCTAGACTTCTTATAATTTTATATTTGTTATCCATATAATACACTTGTTTGTGTTTATTTACTATTATTAAAGGTAGTAAGACTAATTTGTTGTGTATTGTATTGTCCATGCTCAGTTTTAAAGCCTGATTTATGCAATGTACTATATTAATAAGCGCTAATAGGCCTATTTCATCTACATCTAGAGCACATTGCTGTTTTAATAGTTGCAGTCATGGGCTGTAAAAAAACTTTGACTCCTTTTGGCCTCTAAGCAGTCTGTTAGTTCTGCATCTTCCCTTTTTTCTATTATGTGTGTGTGTTTGGGTTTGGGCGTGAACCAGGAGATGGATCAGAGAGGACAAGTCAAATTATTTCCCCGCAAAACAGCACTTTGCATCTCAGCGACACTATGAAGAAGCACTGCTGTTCAGATGTCAGTTTTCCCAGGGCATATTAACATGCAAAGGTGTCTGTCAGTCATTGGGACAAATGAAGTTCTCTCTTATTAAAGGTCGCTCGATCCGGTCGATCGGTAGCGATTCCTCACTGTGAGAGGCAAGGCGCCATCTTATAACCCAGCATCTGAAAACTCCGATGTCTGTTTCAGAGCCCCTGTGAAGTTGCAGCTCCGCACTTTGACTGAAACGCCTTTCTGTTATTGTTCCCAGAGTTTTTCACTTGTATCCATATTGGAAACAAGAGAGCCGAACCTTTGATCACTTCTGAAGCATCTGCTTATCTATGATTGGTGTCTTTGACTGGAGCTGCTGTGATTGCAATTATGCCGAGTTCTGCACCGGATGATGCAACGCGTTTCAGAATATTGAAATTCGGTATCTGTGCACTTCGAGCAGCTCCGCGGCAGTCGCGGGAGCATTCGCTGGTGGCTGCCAGGCGCTCAGTCTCGTCGGCATGTTCTGGAAACAGAGGAACTGATCATTGCCGTCATTTGGGAACATTTGGCCCAGTGTAGAATAGCTGGGTGTGCATGGAGTGTGTTGCTTGCTTGCCCTTGAATTCCCAAGACATCTACCTCGGTATTGCATAAATTGCATTGAAATGCCAAGCCCCGCAGCTTCCTTTGTTACTGTGTTCTGTCAGTCTGTACCCTCGATTCACCTTGTTTCACCCTATGGTCCCTGAATGGTCTATGGATTACCGTGACGATACAACGGGCAAGCAGTTTTCAGTAACGAATGGATGAATACAGTTGCAGCAGGTGGTTTAGTGGACATCTTGTTCTCAGAGATCCCAGGTCCAGGTTGCCACCTCCAGCCGTAGTACCATCGATCACAGTACTAACCCAGAACTGATAAAGTAAAAAATACCCCGTTGTATGAGTGGGTAAATTAGTGTAAGTAGTTTAAAAATGTAAGTCACTTTGGAAAAAAGCGTGGGCTGAGTGAATAAATGTAAATGAATAACTGTATCTCTATACCCTCCTTCTGCCCTCTGACTACTGCAAGAGACACCCCCCCCCTTCCTCTGTCCTTGTTCGTCCCATATTAAAATGTCTTTGTTTCTGCTCTTTTTTGTCACAGAGGGGCTCATGCAGAAGTGGGATATTCTGCCGCCCCCCCAGAGTGCTCTCCTTTTTCACTCAGGGGTGCCGGTCAGAGCCACACACAAAGGGCAGCTGGTGATGGGTGATGGTTCCTCCAGGGCCTACTGGACTCCTGCTGCAGGAGGGGGTTGGCTTCACGGCTGTCCTTTCTGCATAGTGTGGAATGGACCGTTATGTAAGGACAGTGTTGGTCCCTGACAGCTGGCGTGGCAGGGAGGGGATGGGTGGGTGACTGTGCGGGCAGCGGGCAGCAGGCAGATGGTGAGCAGAGCTTAGAAAACCCTGTCCAGTCCAGGCACTGGGGCACAGAGGATGTGCCACGCTAATCTGGCACAGTGCTGTCACCGCTGGCTCTTGTAAACCACTTCCTGCAATGGATCGAGGGGTGTCCTGTCATCCCCGTCACTCTACAGTGAAGAATGCACACAGATACCTACAAAAATGGACAGTCAGGACACAGGAACCTCTGCCCAAAATGGGTTCACATCCCTTCAAGCAGTTGCTTATAGAAGTGACATTCAAGCGCTAAATACATAGAGTACTGTGCAAAAGTCTTAGGCACCTGTGGGGAAAAATGCTATAAAGCGAGAATGTTTCCAAAAATAATGCCAGGAATACTTATTAATCAATAAACCTTCTAAAAAGTGCAGTAGACAAAAAAAAACCTCAATCAGATCAATATTTGGTGGGACCACCCTTTGCCTTTAAAACAGCATTAATTCTCTTATGCAAACTTGGATGCAGTTTAAGGTAGAGGTTGGTAGGTTCTTCCAAACATTTTGAGGAACTGGCCACAGTTCTTCTGCACACTTTGACTGTCTCTGCATGTCCTCCCAGACTGACTTGATCATGTTGAGATCAGGGCTCTGTGGGGACCATACCATCTGTTGCAGGATTCCTTCTTCTTGCTCAAGATAGTTCTGTATGACTAAGATTGGGTGTTTGAGGTCATTCTCAGGCTGCAGAACGAATTTAGGACCAATCAGAAACCTCCCTGATGGTAGATAAGAATCTATCTGTACTTCTCAACAAACATTGAAGCTGCATGCCTAAGACTTTTGCACAGTACTGTAGATGACCATATTTGATGGTGTTGGACTCATTTATGTAGCTGTCAAGAGGTCAGGAGAGAAATGGATATGAAAGAGATGGGTTTGTGACCCTCCTAGCATTCTGGGAGGGATTCAGTTGCTCTGAGGGACAGAGGGATCTCATTCCATCACATTGTGGCCAAAACTGACAACTAACAGACTTCTGAGTTTGGACCCATTGTGAGAGTGATCATCAAGTAGCCAGAGATGGAGGGTTTTTTTGCCGGGGTGCAGAGATTGGTCAGGTTCTGTATGCATCATGGTGGAGATCCTTTGACTGACTTGTAGGCTATAACCCGAGTTTATAAACACCAGTTTTGTTCACAGCCAAGCACACACAAACAAGGCAACACTTGGTTTTAGTTTGCTTTACATAACATGTGTGGTCCAAATCAGCTGGTGGAAGGATGGCAGTGAGTAGGTCTCCCTAGTGTCTCCAACATGAGTGACATCTCCCTCCACAAAAAAACAAAGGAAGAATTAGAAATTGGACACGTCATGCTGGACAGGTGAGTGCTGCAGCTCCTGAGAGACATGGAGGGATTCAGGCCCTAATCTGGGTGTTATGTGACCATTTGGGACATGGAATTGGCATTGGGATAGTAGTGATGGGGTGGCTGCGGAGGCAATGTCATAATGGTTGAAATAATCTGGGAGGGGGGGGCGCCCTCACAATTGGGAGTCGGGGAGTACAGCTAGGAGGAGAAGCCGCACATCCACCTGTCAAGCGCAGACGTCCGCAGACGTACAGCAACCAAACTCACAACAGGCCATGACCGTGAGCACAGTGGCCCTCTTCTCCGGTGACGTTTCTCAGTCTGCGCGACGCAAACCCGAAAAGTTCTGCTTTTAAGCAACCGCAACAATTTCCTGTTTTTGGTTTGTTTTTGTTTGTTTGCTTTATATTGCGTCCTTAATCAGCCCATCTTTGCCGTCTCACAGGAGTCCGATCAATTAGATATAAAATTGAAAAGGAATAATTGCAGTCAGGACTAATTTGCTCACTCTTCGTTGCTTAAACAAATGGATAACTGATACTTAAAACCACTAATGGATGTCCTCCTTTTTCGTAAACTTTTTGTTTCCTTCTGATCCATAGGAAGGTATTTTGAGACTTGTGAACAATTTAAACAGCCATACACATTCGGAGGGGTTTTCTTTATTATATATAAGTTATATATTATAACTTCTTTGGTGGCTCAGCAAGGAACCAGTGAGTTTAAATTCCTTTCGTGATGCATCATTGCTCTTGTAATGAAATACACACTCGCAGGCCACTTTATTAGGCACACCTGGTTAGTTGGCTCCTGTTTTGACTCCAGGGCAGCAGGGGTTCAGGAACAAGGTGCCGGACTTGTTTCCACAAGGTTCTCTGTCCATGGTGATGTCAGCCTTGCTGTTTCTGTAGATGTTTTGATGCCACATTCATCCTGTTAACATCATAGTCCATCTCATCCCAAAGATTGGCTTGAGAAGTGGGACAGTACAGGTTACTGTATTAAAGGCCAATATCATCTTTCTGGAACTGTGGTGTGGAAAAATTCCACAAGGTCGGCCATGTCTGAAATGCTGGAACCAGACCGACCTGCACCAATGATCAAGTCGTTTTCAAAATTACTTAGACCACACGTCTTGTCCACTCTAATGGTCATTCACACAGTAACTGGAACTCTAGATCTTGTTGTCTGTGTACCTAGTAAAGTGGCCAGTGAATGTACAAAAGTCTTAGGCATGCAACTTGAATGTGTGTTGAGAAGTACAGGTAGATTCTTATCTACCATCAGGGAGGTTTCTCAATTCATTCTGCAGCCAGAGAATGACCTCAAACACCCAATCTCACTCATATACAACTATCTTGAGCAAAAAGAAGGAATCCTGCAACAGATGGTATGGTCCCCACAGAGCCCTGATCTCAACATGATCAAGTCAGTCTGGGAGTACATGCAGAGACAGTCAAAGTGTGCAGAAGAACTGTGGCCAGTTCCTCAAAATGTTTGGAAAAACCTACCAACCTCTACCTTAAACTGCATCCAAGTTTGCATAAGAGAATTAATGCTGTTTTAAAGGCAAAGGGTGGTCCCACCAAATATTGATCTGATTGAGGTTTTTTTTTTGTCTACTGCGCTTTTTAGAAGGTTTATTGATTAATAAGTATTCATGGCATTATTTTTGGAACCATCCTCACTTTATAGCATTTTCCCCACAGGTGCCTAAGACTTTTACACGTCACTGTACATGCTTACATTTATATATTTAATATTAAAAAAATACATTTTTAAATCATGGCTGGATACATGTTGGTTTCATTTCACTGCCATTTTTGATTGGAACAGAATCTAAATATTGCCAGCGCTCCAGAAACATGCAACTGTTTTGAGTTTGCTGCCGAGTGCAGAGCCCCAGTAGTAGTTTATATGTGTTGACGGAACCCCGCTCCCCACACAGGGAAACAGTCCAGGGTAAGATGTTGAAAACAGCAGACAGATCAACTGCCACAAGCTCTGGTGTTTACTTATTGGACATTTTACTAGCGATTCATCTGTAGTTGAGAGTTTAATTAATGCAAAACTCTGAGTCTGTGTCTGTCTGCCTCCATTTGTGTGTGTTATAATAGTTGAAAGTGAAATCCTTCCATGTTTTATGGTCGTTGCTGGCTGTTTTCACTCCATGGTGGTTCAATTAGCAGTAGCGATACTTAAGAGGTTGAGCTGTGGGTTCAGGTCTGGGTTTGAAATGTCTTCTTTCTGAGGGGAGTTTACATGTACTGACGTTAGTGTGTGTGACCACCCTGCGATAAACTGGGGTCCTGCTCTGAGTGTATCCTGCTTCCACACTGTGACCCTTGTCTGGATCAGTGGCTTTTGTACTGACAGTGTTGGTAGGCAAATTTGCCCCGTGTGGGTCACCCTCCCAACAGTGGGTATCCACCTCTTCTATGCCCCCCGCTTGAGCCCCAGAGTAGTTTAGCATCTTGGAGAAGGTAGCACATTTCAGTGACCCACTGCACAAAATGTAATTACCTACCGATACAGCCTGCCAGAAATTACTGTGGAAAATCACATTTTTTAATGAGGTGATTTCCACAAACTCGATAAGCAGAATGTGAGCGAGGCACACCGGTGCTTTAAGGAATCGCTCGTGATTTTTCTCGTTGCAGTTCACACAAAAAAATCCACAGATCTCGCTCCTTGCCTGCTTAGACACTACAAACGTATCGACGAATCCTGCAGGTTTGACCGCGCGGACCCATCGGCATTTGTGCTTGCCTCGATCCCTATCACGCACCGAACCAGCGGATTGTTCGCACTCCACTTGTGTTCATAAATAATTAAGCAAACATGTCTGAGAGGAGAGCTGAATTAGGCACTCGGCTCACATGCTGAATAGGTTTCTTATCTCGCCACAAACTTGGTTCATATCCCATGGAAAAGGTTAAGCGATATTCATACCCTGTACCACTTGGTATGACTGACAGTCCTGTGGATGCTGCCAGCTGAAACGGCAGTGAGTCCCCCAAGGCACATTTTCATTACCTGTGAGGGAGGGGAACATTTGTGGCTAGCTGGGAACTTGTTCTCTGCAAGATACAAAGGTGATCTACTGATTCTCCCACTATGCAAAGAGTTCATTTTCTCCATCCCCTCAAATGGTCACACCCAGGACCACCACACACAGTTGGAGTGAGGACTGGTTCGATCTTTCACAGGATGATGGGTGAAGCATGGAACCCTGGGTTGGGTGCTGCTTTTTGCATCACGAGGTTCAGTTATTACATCAGTATCAGTTGTAATGTTTCTAAATGATCAGTTTTTCTTCGCAAATCAAAAGGAAATACAGAACAATACATTGAGGGACTACTTTTGTAAATGATGAGAAGTAGTTTAAGATGAATAATAATTTTGACTAATTGGACTAAGGCAGGTAGATTTTTGGCCCAAAAACATGACATGACCAAATCAACTTTGAGTGGGATAGTTTTTGGACACATAAAGGTGGAAAGTGACTCTGAGGATGTGGAATCTGAATCCAAGATCGTGAAGATGGAATTAATATTCTGAGAACTGATGATAGAATTTGAGTCTAAGGATGTGGGTTGCAAGAACATCGATTATGGTTGAGTCCTGGCTGTGCAGGTGCTCAGACCTGACGATGGAGACTGAGTCCAACAATGTGGATTCTCAGACTTGAAGATGGAGGCTGAATTCAGGTTGTACAGTTTCTGAGGTCTGAAGATGGAGGCTAAGTTCGAGAAGTGTGGCTAATGGAAGGTTGAACCATGGGAGTGTGAGTTCTGGATGAAGCCTGAGTCCAGTGAACATGGGTTGTAAGATCTGAAGATGGAATTTGAGTTTGCAGAGAGTCAGTTGTCTTCTGAAGGATGTTCCGATAACCAGGGAGGGAGAATTTTTTTCTCCATTATCTGAAATACAGTGTCTGAGGAGCTAAGCAAATAGCATCATGGGAGATGGGCTGTGACTCACTGAACAAAAAAGACATCCGTGGTCTCCACCCTCTACATTTTACTTCTTGTTTCTTTATAAAAGGAGGTCACACCGTCCTTCTACAGTCTACGTTCCACCTACAAGGTAGGACTCAATTTGTGCCAAAACTGCCTGTTACAACTCCCAAACAAGCGATACTGCAAGGAAGAGATTTACATGATGTGTGGCCTGTAAACACATTTTATCAGTCACTCAAGCGCTCGCAGTAAATCTCAGAACCTGACTCTAATCTGAAGGCAGTAAACAACAATAATGGGAACTGTTGCCCTTCCTTCAAAGGGGAGCAAAGATACATAATGAAGACAGCACGCCCTTTACCTAAGGATGTGTTCTGTCTGTGTTGAAACCATATAGCTCAAGGACTTTCAGTGAGGAGGAAGGAGAAGTGCTGTGAAGAAGCACCACCTTGGAGTTGCGTTTTTAACGTTTATCATAATGCCCTGCGGGTGCAGTACTCTGCGTGACCTTTTGGTTATTGGACATTAACAAATGGGGACGTCTGCCAGCTACTTGTGTGCTGCTGCCTGTGTTCACACCTGAATTTCAACCCAGGGTAATTGGTGCTTAAGATGTCACCCTGCCCTTGTGTGACACGTGACCTTTGGGTTTTTTTGGGGTCGACCTCATGGGGAATCCCTTCTGTGATCTCACAGCATTTGACAGTCACTCACAGTCCTTCTAATATTCTGCCGCCACGCTGTGATTCTTTGTTTCCAAAGACACGACCTTCGCTTTGCCACCCAAGGGGGTGTTTGGGGGGGTGATGTGCTGTCCTTCAGCAGAACACGGAATCCCATGGCTATGATCAACCCAATCCACGTCTGCTGCTTCCCTATTCCAGGATCATTGCAATTGAGCTGTCAACGCTTCCCTGTGTGAGCCAGGGCAACTCAAATTCAGTCCATTCAGGGAATGTTCCGGCACAACATTGACTTTTGGGAGCACTGCCTGCTGGATGTCCTGTTGTGGCCTAACCCAACTGCTGAATAGACATGGGCTCAACTCTTACATCCAGTTGAGGATCTGTTGAGTACACAAACACAGTTGTCAATGCCAGCTGGATTTGCAAAGAAATGCATAAAAATTGAACAATTAAATATCAAATAATGTGGTAAAATGAAAGCTTCAGCACTTGAATCTCTGCTCTTATGCTGTTATGATAAATTTGAAAGGATTATGTGTTCCACGTTAATGCTGGGAAAGCCCATTTGTTTGGCTAAGGACTTGAGTTTGCGATCCTCCTGGATCCATCATGAAGTTCCATTGCCATTCAGTGTGGAACAAATTGTTGGCCTCATGTTTGATGTGTCTTTCTTCCCACAGTGTGGAAGAGTGTCTCATGTGGAATGCCTGAAGTCAACTGCTCTCTGACCCTGACAAAGACATCTCAGGTACCATGCCAGAGGTGTTTTTAATGCACTTGAAACGTGAGTCACAAGTGAAGGAGTTGCTCCTGGAGCGTCCTTTCTTGCCATCAGACGTTGGGTGTTTGTCTCTTGAATGCTTTAATGCTACATACAATATTCCTTGTGGTTTTCTCACTCAAAAAGAAGGGTTAGGTTTCCATAACCCAAAGACATGCGTTTCAGGTTACCTGGCAACTATAGAATTGACTGTGCGGCCACCCTGCGGTGAACTGGTGTTCCATCCAGGGTATAGTCTCCCAACCCAGTGCCCAGTCATTCTGGGATACGTTCTGGACCACCAAAAATCCTGATCAGCACAAGCAGATAAGGTTAATGGATGGGTGGATCGATATGACCATTTGACTGGGTCTTTTCCTCAACTGTTAAGGAAAAGTGAAAAATTGTTCAATTTCTTTCCAATAAATCCTCATTTCAGTTCAGCTCTAAGGATTTGCTCTCTATGCTTCTAGTCCCAATCCAAGATATTGTTCTGTATGAACTGTACGCAGTAAATAAAGTGGATGACATAATATGGGATACTGGAGGCGAGTTACCTCTATTGGAAATTCTTTCAGTTTGGTACAAGTCAAAATTTTTAGTCCCCTTGATTTAAGACTAACTTCAAAGCACTGTGCTCTGTAGCATTACCAAAAAACCTTGAAAGCCATGTATATAAACCATGAATATAAATTATAACAGGATGCTGTTGCATGCTGGGAGTTTAGAAATGATAACCATATATATTCATCCATCCATTATCCTTAACCACTTGTATTGCTCAAGGTCGTGGTGGTCCACAGTTTATCCCAGAACCACTCAGCAATGGGCTATGAAACCACACTCTGGACAAGACACCAGGACCTCATAAAGTATGTGTGTAAAATACATAGAATGTACATTCTGGACATGTTAGACTTTTCTTGTCCAAGAATGTCGCTCAACATCTAATTTGAATGTAGAGATACATTACTATACAAAGGAATTCTATCCTGTTTGCTGTTTTGAATGTGGGCTGAATTGTGTACTTTGCTTAAATTTTCCCCAAACAGATGCATATAGTGGTTTATGTTGTATGTTTCTGTTGTCTCAGATGATGTTTGCAGGTTTGCACACACACAAAAGCACACAACCCTACACACTTACAGACATCATCACGCACAGACGCACGATTCCCTTCACTCCGTTTCGCACACACACACACACACACACACACACACACACACACACACAAACACTATCTCTCAGCTCTGAGTCAGCCTGTCTCCCTGAGTAAATGTCAACCTTATCTTAACACTCTAAAAGCTCAGTTTTATTTCGGTCTCCCTCTGCCTCCATGCGCTGAGAAGGCCAGGAAATTTCATGGTACATCCATGAGGATGAAGGAGAGCTGGCCTGCAGTCCTATATTTCTCCCATAATTTCAGAAGATACTCAGCTTTTCGTGGCCACATATACAATGTCTGGTTTTCTCCTTCATCGACAGGATGAAGTTCTTATCCAGTGTTTGTATATTGCTTAGACATCAGCCTTGCTTTCAGAGCAGAACAAAAACTCCGGTCCTAGTTTACAAAAAAGGTGTCATTTGCATGAACCTGCCGATTTTATGAATGTAAAAAACATTTATGTCTGGAAAGCTGTTCAACTCAACTTTGACGTATCAGCGCTCCAAAATAATGGGAATTTATGTGCACCGAAAGCCCCGTTTAGACCTTAATCTAACTATCTTTTGTAAATTCCACTGACGTCCGGTGTTACTGAAAGCCAGTTCTATTTTTGCTGGTCTGTTAGACACGGAAAGTTCCACAGCTCTGGTGGTCAACACGAAAATAAAAGTATGACTTTTCCGTCAGATAGCAGCACCCCATGTCGTAAAACAGTGCTCATCGCAAAAGAATAAAGAAGAAAAATGTCTTCGATGAAGAAATGTAAGGTGTTACATGTGCATTTGTTTATACAGTGTATGTGTTATATATATACAAAATTTGCAAGTATTATCTCGAGTCACACTTTTCATGCTATTCATGTTGCATTTTTCAAACATTTAATTGCGTGGGGCAGTGTTCTTCAGTTTAACGTGTTATTTGGACAGTGTTTACATCATACTGTATATAAAGAAAATTCCTCTTGCTAAGTTGTATGAAATGCAGAAACAGCAGTAGTGACTTTACCTACAGCTGCCAGTCATCTAGAAAAGCAGGCATGAGAGGAGAAAGGTCAGTCCAGCACCTGTTCCTGATTCCAACCCATCCTGGCAGGGGGTCCAGGCTTTCGGGCAGGGTCTCAGCCCAGTGTTCCCCTCATAGCAGCTCTGCTCCATGGGTCTCAGTTCAGGCCAGGACACCTCACTGCTGGTTCATTAAAGAATCACCAATCCATTGACTGACTGCTGAACGTGAAATATTAGAGTCAATGAAAAAACTTTTCACCTTTGCAATAATTTGAAACAAATCTATCTATCGATCTATCTATCTATCTATTACTGGCACACTGAGCACACAAGTGGTGTGTAGCTCCACCAGTATTGTATAGTACTTAGTAACGCATGTGCTGGTATTGAGCTTTAATAAAACACACACACAGTGTGAGGACCATCTTCTTTGGTATCATTTCAGCAAGGATGAAGTCTCATTGTTGTTGGTGGTGATGGATGAGGCGTTAGGTGTGATGTTGATATTATAATGTTGGAGTATTATGATGTTATGATGATCCTACACACACACACACACACACACACACACAGAGACACACGCACAGACACACACTCTTCAAGTGAAATGTTCAGTAACTGAAGGTATAGAGCAGTGGTTCAACAAACACACCAGTGTCATGGATATCCCTCAGCCTGACTGGTTCACAGGCACAGTTTCCAGAACTTCTACATCTTCTACAGCTTCCACAACACCTTCTGTAGTTTCCAAATTTTCTACAGATTCTGTATCTTCCACATCTACAGCTTCCAAAGCTTCCACATCTTCCTCTCTTTCCACTCCTTCTACATCTTCCACAGGTTCTCCTCACAGCCCCACAGGTCACAGGACCACAGTGTTCTCCAGCAGCTCTTGGCGGGCTTTATTGAAAACTTCAACTTTTCATTTTTACACTTTACACTCAGTTATAAAACAGGATATTTACAGAACATTGCAGGTTAAGTGGCTGCAAAAATACAGCTCTGGGAACAAAAAAAATGAAATAATTAAAACTTGGAGAAGAAGAGTCTGAGGTCAGCGTGTCCTTCTAAAGTGCTCTTCTGGACATGTTTATTTTCAGAATTTGTTGGACAGGAAGGAAGATCACAATGAACATTTTCTTCTGCAGAGCCAAACTTTTGCTCTTTATATTCTTATACTGCTAGATATTTACTGAAGCAGTATTTTTCTCAAGGCTCCAACAGCAGTTTATACCCCTGGCTGAGGGACTCAGTGGGTGGGATGATCTCTGTTGCAGCCAGCTGCCCTTGCTATTGTACCACCATCCAACCCTCTCATCTGGAGCTGTGGTCAGAGACCCCTCACCTCATACCTCATAGGTGGAGAAACTCCCCCCTTGGGTGGTACAGCTCAAGGGCTTTCCAAGCTTTTGGAGGCATGTTTTTAACATGGGAGTGTTGTCTGAAAGTCACCTGTACAGACATAGACACACACACACACACACACACACACACACACACACACACACACACAGATCTGCCAAATGACTTACAGATGGGGCAAAAGAGGTTTAGAAACAAAAGATTTCAATAGACTTTCAAAATACATTTTTTTGCTGTCATTAGTTATTTGAATTCCCAATGTTAATTTTTTACAAAAAATCTTACATAATTGAAGTTAGCTTTATACGTCTATGCTTATCTGACATTTTTCTCCAAACTGACTAACGATTTTTAAGTGCTTTAATGCTTAGATGTAAAATATGCAAATCATTTCTGAACCCGGGCTCTTTTAACCAGCAAAGTAATTCATTATTATTACTAGAAAAGTGACTTAAAATGTCGGGTTTGTTCACTAAGCTACTTGCAGCCAGGTAATTTTTACTGTACCAGTTGAGCACGATCAAGGTACTGCAGAAAGAGGTGGGCCTCAAACTTGCAAGGCGGCAGCTGTATCCACCATGTCCCCCTACTTAATATTGTGCTTTACTTAAATAACCGGCTTCACTGCTGCGCGTCGCTGTTTAATAAAACCAAAATGACATCGTTGAATTAACCAGTCAAGATTAAGATTTACACTGGTGGTTAATGTTTAACTAATCACACATCGTTCTGCTAGTCTCGCTCCCGCGTTCATGCCTGGGCAGGGAGGGGTGCTGTTCTGTGCAGTCCTTTGTAAGCAGTTTAAAAATCGACTCGCCCTCCTCTTTTCTCCAGCGGTCCGTGGCACCACCCCAAACCCCCCCCCCCCCCCCCCCCCCCATTGTGCCCAACATGGTCAGACTGGTCATGTTCCTCAGGGCAGCTGCATCTCCTGCAGGTCAGTGTGGAGCAGGAAGGTTTACTGACTCCTCNGGGTCTCACTTTGCATTCATGTCTGGCCTGCAGTTTAACGGCCCAGTTTGAGGCCTGTCCGGTGGGCTGCAGTCCACACGGGGGCCATCCCATAATGCTACTGCTGCTTGGCCTGTGCTGCACACCCCCACCAAGACCCACACACATCTGTTTTGCTGTGTATTGTTTTTTTTCTTGTAAATCACTGACAGGCCAGAAACAGCTAAATATTGTGTGTGTTTTTTGTTCTAAATTATAGCTGACTAATAGGTTGCAGGTTCAAATCCCAGCAGGGAAACTGCTGCTGCGCTCTTCAGAAAGGTGCTTAACCTAAATTCCTTGACCTAATCTTCAGACGTGTGTGTGTGTGTGTGTGTGTGTGTGTGCGTGTGTGGGTCAAATTCTCACTCACAATAATGAAACACAAATTCCTGCCGACGAGCCACACACTGCTCACTCGCAAACACCAGTGTCTGGGACGACAGTTGTTTAGTATGAATGGTACCAGTATGATGTCGGTTTGAGTCAAAGACCAGTGGGGACACCCCTCTGTGCAGAGAGGGTGAAAGGTTTCGATTTGTGGCAAAAATATTGCAAGTATATCCCCTGCAACGGTTTCACCTTTAAGCAACTTCCTAAATATGGGCATTCATCCATCCATCTATTCATCCATCCATTCATTATTGTTAACTGCTTTATCCAGGTCGGGGTGGTGGTGGTTCAGACCCCGTCCCAGAATCACTGGCTACAAGGCTATGAAACTACACCCTGGGTGGGACATCTCAGCTAAATATGGGTATCTTGTATAAATAAAATTTGATATTATAAAGCAAAAAAAATCAACTGAAAGTTATTTTCGTTTAAATCTGAATTAGTTCACTAGCATACAATTAAAAATAGATTTTTTAGGGGTGCGGTGTGTTTATAGATGTGTGTTCGTGTTTGCAAGTGTTCTGAGTGCATCTGGTTAGGGACAGGGAGGGTGACACAGGAGGGAGTAAAAAAAAAAACAGAAAATGAGCGAACACCAGCACTTTGGCTAGGTGCCAGATACCCTGTCCCTCAGACCAGGCCGTGGGGGTGGCCCCCCCTTCAGCCAGCCAGACCACATGCCCCTGAACCCTCAAAGGAGAGAGGGGAACCAGGGTCATATTTTCCAGCTGGTGAGCCCCAGGATCTGGGTCCAGTACTAATCAGCTGGTGTTCAGAACTGACCGGCAACATTTCATTCAGTCACTGATCGGTGACCTCTGACCAAAGTTGGTCAGTTATTTGTTTATCTGACACTTTCCTCCTGAGCTCCCAAGTTAAACTGTTTACAGTGATTTACCCATTTATTCCACCAGGTTACAGTAGTGGTTCCAGGTTAACTACCTTGATCAACGGAACTGCAGAAGGAATGGGATTCAAACCCAGGTCCTTCAAGTGCCAGGTGACAATTATAACCTCATCCCCACCCGCTGCCCATTTCCAGGACACATTCCTGCAGAAGCTGTTTGGTTTCAGCAGTGAGCTAAAGGGTTCAGGAGGAAGTCCAGTTCTAGAGCTTGAAGTGTCAAATTTGTGGTCATGAGTCCAATTCATGAAACTCTAAGCTACCTTCACTGTAATATTTATTTGCTTGTTTGATTTGGTTTAGCAAACATTTTTAGGAGGTTGATTACATCACTTGAGAAAATGATGCTAATTATATTGTCTGGGAATGTAGAGCACAGAGCTGCCTTGGACTTTCCAAGGTGGTCAGTGGAAGTAAATTGGAAGTGTGTGTCCTTAAATGACTTACTGTACTACCTGTAGCAAAGACCACCAACACTCTGACCGAATGAAGAAATAACTGCCCTACTCTGGCGAGAGCCCTATTGGCCTAAACTACTCTACTCTACCATACTGACACCCTACACTTCCCAGGACTGTTTACCACACCCTACACCCCCCACGACTGTTTACCACATTCTACCCTACTGACACCCTACACCTCCCATGACTGTTTACCACACCCTACACCCCCCATGACTGTTTACCACACTCTACCCTACTGACACCCTACACTTCCCAGGACTGTTTACCACACCCTACACCCCCCACGACTGTTTACCAACCCCCCCCCCCCCAGGACTGTTTACCACACTCTACCCTACTGACAGCCAAAATCTCCCCTGGACTATCTACCATGGAGGCCTTCCCACCCCCAGCGCTCTGACCTCGCTTGGTGGCCATATGAATTTGATTAGTGCTCGCTGAAAGATTGGTTTCCACAGAACGCTCAGGCTCTTTTTTACTCTGATACACAGCTCTGAACATCGCATGGTTCTAGAACTAATATCAGTCTGGAACAAAAATAGAGCAGAAAAAGGCACTGCAGTATTGTGAAATAGGGAGACACAAAAAGCAATACATGTCTAGTTGGAGGTGAAGGAAGAGTGGACAGACGGAAAAGGGATATGAGCTCCACATGTCAATATAAGGTGTGCCTCAAACCCCAACTCACTGAAAAAGCCAATCCTCATCTTGGATTCCTAAGCTTGGGTGGGGTGTCCTGATGAAAAACTCGACCTCTGAGGAGACCATTGGTCTCCTCATAATCGAGACCATCCCCTTGTTTGAACACTGGTGTGCCTCTACTTCTACTTCTACCACTGTGTGCTCCAGCAGCACGAAGAATTTCTACTCCACTTAATCCCCTGAAACACAGGCTAGTGTTACCCATAAACCCCTTCCATTTAGGGCAGTTCTGAGAGAACAGGCTTTCTCCCTGAGAGGGGAAAATGAGAGTTCTGAAATGCGCTGTGCTAATCCTGTCGGCTTAAAATATGAACAGGAAATGCTTTGGTTTCTTTTTGCTTTTTCTTTTTTTTTTTTTTTTTTTTATACATAAGGCCACGGTTTGCGTTGAATCAGAGATGGGGACAATCCAGGCGTGTGCGACACAGTATGTGATCACGGCACGGGAAAAAGGAACGAGGAGGTCCTCCCATGAACAGTGACTCCTCCGAACTCCTCCCTGGGCCGATCAGAGTCAGGTTAGCCTTCCGACACATGCAGGCGCACGGAGAGCTCTGTGCAGCAACTTGGATTCATGATTCTGCGTGTCTAAGGATCTGGCCATGTGAGTAAATCAGAGCCGGATCACTTCCAGCTTAAGGAACTGCTGTTGAGCCTTAGAGTCGGGCTCATGTTTCAATTTCTTTGGCCCAGAGTCCATTTCATATAGTTGTGACTCATATGACACTTTGACATATATTCATTTAGCTGATGCCCCCCCCAAAGCATCTTAGAGCACTAAGGAGTCATATACTGATTTAACGCCTTGTAAAACTGGGTAAACTTCAGTGTCAGTCCTTGACCAAGGGAACTACAGCAGGATGCTGGATTCAAACCTGGATCCTTCAAGTGAATGGTGACAACTTGGTCTACAAATGTCACCTCCAAAGTAAAAGGTAACCCTGTCCTGAAGGTCCAAACATGGTGGACCAAAACTGACGGAAAAGCAGACACGTGTGCCATTCCACATGGCTGTCCTTCCTTCTCAAGGTCTTGCTTGGGAACTTTTCAGCCCTTCTTAAGGAAAAAATCCTCCACCAGGGGAACATTAACAGCGAGCGCTGAGAGCTCCGTATGCCAGCCTTAGGGAGCCAGCAGAACAGTAACTGAGCACACGGTGGAGAAGCACACGTCTTAAACACCAGCAGAGAGGTTATGCTGCACCAGTGGTTTGTCTCAGCCTGGGTTTGAAGACTTTCTGATGTTATCTTTGCGACTGTCTCCCGCACTGGATTTGCTGTTGAATATTATACATTATAACCATATATGGTTATTTGAAATAGACTTTCTTTTTTAATGTGCATCACAGCAAAACAAGGGTTCCTCTCTGAAGTGTTTCTTTTCTGAACGTCAGTTTGTTTGTGTGTTCATGCCTGTCTGCATTGTGTGCGTTGCACCCATCTGTGTGTGGTCTCCCCATGTGACTGTGGGGAGGTGGGGGGAGGGGAGTCCCCTTTGAATTTGGGGCTTCCCCACATTGGAGGCAGTGGGCTGGTGGTTGGGAAAAGGGGGGCGGAATTGGGGACATGTGACTCAGGCTCAGTGAAGGGTAGCCCCGCCTGGCCTCACCTCGCTGCCTCCTTCACCCAGTCAACCGAAACACCCGAGTGTAGTTTACACGGTGCAGGAGAGCGATTCGCTGCGACGTGGGCAGAGCCGGCTGTAGAGAAACGCCGGGCGTCCTCGGCGAATCACCGCGCACCTTTACAGCAGGTGCATTCCAGTAGGGTGGTATAAATATTTTACAGGTTCTCCCTTAGGTTAAGGTTATGAGAGTTCAAGGGCAGGACACCAATTTCCCTTTACTTAAACATTTAATAAACGTTTTAACTCCAGCAATTAAGGTTAAACAGCCAGGTCAGTGCTGCCCTTCAGCTATGACTGCGGCCGGACGTTTCCCAAAACAAATATTCATCTGAGCAGTTCAATAGCAGGCCTCCCTTTTCCAACCAGGTTGTTGACCAGCGTGTTTTGCCGCGTTAAGTTACTCGAGGGCTGGGCAGCTGTGAACCTTCAGCCACCCGAACGCGAGTCCAGCCTGTCGTCTTTTCTGAGAAACGGGGCAAAGCTTTCGAAACAAACCCTGGCCTTTGCACGACAGCACGTGGAGAGGCGCGCGGCACTGAATGTAGCAAAACGAGTTTGTGAAACCTGTGACTGATGGCCGCAGGGAGGGGACGGAGGAAACACGTTTTTTTTTTTCGACGCCAGCGAGCTTCATTTTCAAACCCTCACAAATAGCTTGCGTGTTAAAAGCGTGTGTGTGGCACTTATTCCCTGCAAAGCTTCATTTTCGCGAGTTGCAGTAACAGTTGCTAAGTTTTCGTGGAGGCCGAAGCACGGTTTTAACTGAGTTTTTCTGACTGTGAATAGCTAACAAGTATAGAAGGAAGGAGGAGAGAAGGAGATGGTGGTGAACTCCAGCAGTGTAAAAAAATCACTATTCCTCTCATGTCTTCTTTTCTTGCCCATTTTTTATGTGTACAGAGGTACAGCAGAAGATCCCCTGTCCCTGTGAGAGGGAATTTCACATCGGGGGGTATTTCACAGGGGCAAATCCTTTTAGAAACATTCATACACTGGGGGAAAAAAGCAGCACAGGGTTGAGATCATATAACCTTCTGGTCGCAAGTGCAAGTTCTCTGAC
This sequence comes from Arapaima gigas, assembly GCA_900497675.1. Classification (NCBI taxonomy): domain Eukaryota; kingdom Metazoa; phylum Chordata; class Actinopteri; order Osteoglossiformes; family Osteoglossidae; genus Arapaima; species Arapaima gigas. The sequence continues at coordinate 840,944 of UFQX01000472.1, read as the reverse complement.
CACTATAGCAGATACCTCCCCTTCACCAGACTGTTACTTTGATTTTGGAGCTCAGCTTGTAAACCGGTACTGTCAGGTTAGGGTAGGCGCCACCAAGTCAGAGGCAACTCTCAGCGACCACTCGGGTGGTTTCCAAGGTGAAGAAAGGTACAGAGGTGAGTTGCCATTACCTTGTTCCACATGGACTGTGGGAGGAAACTCTGCCGAGACACGGATTCAAACCCAAATCCGCACCCCCAGCTGTGGAAACATCACACAAAAGCTTATGGACAATGAGAAGAGACAGATGGGGTGTGGCCTGCCCGAACCGAGCATGGTCAAGCTCTTCTGGACCCCGTGAGGAGGTCGTCCATGGTGGACAGAAAGTAGAAAGTACTAAAGTTCCATTATGCCAGAAACACAATGGTTCAAAAACCACATATTAGAAAAGGCCACGACAAAGGAGGCGTGTAAATGACACAGATACTTCTTGAAGCCACGTGTGCAAGAGAAAAATTTAAATCAGGGATATCAACGTTGACACAGGGGCACGGCAGGTGGTGCTGATACCTCACTGGTCCTGGGATGCAGTTGGGTTCAGATTTGACTCAATTTATGTGGAGTTTGCTGGTTTCCTTCCTCAGTCGAAAGACAGGTCTCATATGAACTGGGAAACCTGACTGTCTCTGTGTGTGTGTGTGTGTGTGTGTGTGTGTGTGTGTGAGATTGTGGTGCACAGTTGCTTTGGGCATAAGCTCTGGACCATGAGCCTACATTAGAACTTGAGATAACATATGAATCTTGTTGAACTAACTGAAGAAGCCACAACATAAACACTTTGCATTTATGTCCACATCCTTACTTTTTTGCTGTTTTGTGCATTTTATGAAACCAAACCAGAAATTGGTTTTGCTCGTCGAACGACCTCATGGGTCCTGCTTGGTTCCTGTAAAGACGTTGAGATCGGAGAGCCAGTGAGCTCGGCGGGGTTTGGCTCGTCGGAGATGGGTTTTCCCCAGCATGAGGCATCCCATCAGCCCCTGGGAGAGGTCAGCCATGTCAGTAGGCTGACAAAGACTTCCTCTCCTCTCCTCTTTTGAATACTCCCTCTTTTGGATTTATCTCAAAGCTCTGTCTTTACTACACTGCACCTCTCTGACCGGGGGACACTTCCATAATGCAGTTTTCATCCAACTCCAGTACAAAATCGGGGAGTCAGCGTTAAGAGATGCCGTCATGTCGGCGGTTTTGAGCTGAAGGTTCCTCAGATTCTGGAGGTAGAACTTCATTCCAGAATTTGTTCGCCAGCACTAAGTGGCTGCTTCACACAACTCTCAGTCCTTCCCGCTACGCATTATTCACGCCACGCTGTACGTGCGGACGAACGTTTAAACCCAGCACCGTGCGTAAAAACAGAAGACGGAGCAAGACCGCAGGGCACAATGTGGTGCTCCCGTCCTCCGCGGGCTCCTGAAGGAGGCAGGAGCAACAGTCCACCACACTTATATGAGCTCTGCTGGCTCTCTCGCTTGTCCCGCTTGGACACGGAGACGCAGGGCTGCCTGCTGCGAGAAGAGCCTTGCTGCAGGCCGATGTCGCCCAGCATGCTGCGCTCGTCGACAGATCTGTGCACTCGCCGGGTTTGTGGGAGGAGGTCTGTCGTCGAAACACGTGATGTAAAGGGAGGGTAGGAACGAGGAGTCGGGCTGAGTCCCCTGCACTGCAGCTTCTCGTGTGAGACCCAGGACCACCACGTATGTTTAGTCCTCACCCAAATCGAACATTGTATCCATAACGTTTACAAATTTTATAGAATTTAGTTCCCACCAAACAAAAATGTTCTTCATTCCTGTATTAGATGCCTTGGCCCAAGGCAAATTACTATGTGAGGTTTGTGTGCAGATTTACCCACTTATACAGCGAGGTAATTTTTACTAGGGTATGTACCTTGCTCAAGGGCATTGCAGCAGGAGGTGGGATTTGAACCCAGATCCGTTGCATATGGCAGCTTTAACTGCACTGCTTTGTAGCCCCTATGCTACACTTTTTATTCACGATAGCAGATAAGGGGAAGATGGATTCATTCACTGCAAATAAGAATCTCCTGCTCGCCAGAGATGGTAGCTGCTGCCATCTTATTTGTTGGACATGTATAGTTAACATTTTCAAAACTAATTGAACTTGAGACAAGCAACTGCATACAAAAGAGGTCTGAATATTCAGACGTACAGAATTAATGAGTGATTTTTGTGCCAGCGGTAATTTTGTCCTGGTAGTATCACAACAGCCCACCTTATACGTAGATGACCGCTGCGCAGGAGTGTGTTGTTTCTTCCCCCAATTTTTACACCAATTTTATTTTTTTTAACCCAGATATGTGCGCCTGTCTACGAATGCCTCCCTCTGCCCCCCCCATGTTTACATGCCACACGTTAAAGCGCCTGCAAGCGTGGCCCCCCTCCACCAGAAGGCCGCGCTGATGCTACCGAAATAAACGCGCAGAAACAACCGAGCAGCAGCAGGATCTCTCCCAGAGACGCTCCCTTTGAGCCGTTCCCGGCCGTGCCTGCGAGCGCCACGCGGAGCGACTTCACAGAACCCGCGCTCAGCTCGCGCGCCTCTCGAAAAACTTGCCAAAGAAAAAAATATTTAATGTACGGGGGGAGGGGGGGAGACACATGCCTTAAAACAGAACAATAGCGCATGTTTATTCTCCGATAAGATGCCCTTAACTGAGATCACTTGCGTTCAGGCAGTGAGTTGAGCTCATGTTAGTAACTGATAAAAGCCCCCCTTTCGGGGGACTATGGTAATATCACTCACTCATCCACTCACTCACTCATTAACCACTTTGTAACCAGGTCAAAGGCACGGCGGCCCAGAGCTAGCACAGGGCGCTAGGCTTGTCAAGGGTTTACATATGCTATATACACACAGGATGCCAGTTCATTACATGGTAATGATGGTATCATTTGAATATTTGACTAATATTCGAACCTGCAACCTTCTGCCCACATCTTCCCTCCAGCTACAGCATTCCACATTACTGAAATCATAAGAATACGATCGGCACGACAGATATCCATATAGCCTCATGGTTGAGCTCTCGGCTTGGCCTGTGTGTGTTTGCAACGCACTCCTGCGGTCCTTTTTATACACATTTCGTATGTTTGCGACCCCAGTTTGGCGCCACACACGGGAGAAAGGGGACGTGCCGAGCGCAGACTTGCGGTACAGAACCGGCACTGAGAGGGAGCGCAATTGTAATGCGACTCATCCTCCACGGAGGGTGTGACTGTGTTCCCCCGAGGCACAAGCCGCACGGTGCAGCTAATCGCTGGCAGCCCCCTGCTGTGAACCCCCCCCCCCCC